>DWDU01000104.1:0-24574 GCA_018245575.1 Jemadia suekentonmiller | reverse complement strand
GATAACCCGATTAACGGCGTAGTGACGAGTCGTCACGCTGTATAATGGTACATACATGTACAATGCAATCTATATTTGTAGTGTGTTCGTTGTGCCACAGTGCCCCATCACAGAAATGACTGATTAAAAGAATTGCGGTGTTGCAATTTTTAATAAACTTTTGAATTTTTTAATTGAACGCAGTGCCAGATATTGTAGTGTATCTATGATTACACTGATTAGGTAACCTGTAATGACGAGGTTCACTCGTAAATAGTTTTATTCTGGATTGAACTCGTGAATCACACTGCGCTATATTAAGAATATATTCGCTATATTTATAAAGGTTTCATTTACAATGATAATATGCCTGACAAACATTGAAAATGTAGTGAACAATGATATAAACATTGAAATAAATAAGTACTAACTGCTAATCGGATGAGATTCGTTATAATTGGAAATTCAAATCCCGCGGACCCGAATGGCATTGTTTGGTAAAATAAAGCAAATATTTAAGGAAAACTGAAGGAATAATTTAAATCATTTAGCGTGACGATGTATTTTGAAGCTAGGTTTGGTATGAGGTAAAATTATTATTATACGAGGTAAAAATATTATTTAACCCGATTACAATTCCACTTCGAAATATTTATGTCTCGTAAAAAGTACGAAAAGTATCAATGTATAGACATAATTATGAGTAGATATCTACTCGTATATCTATGTAAGAATGCACCTATTATGAAAGGTGTGATTACAGCTGTAAATAGTAATTGTCCATTACCTCTTATATATGTAGGTACTTGAATAATCATATTATTATCATTATTTTTAAAAACAAGTCATGTATATTTTTGTTTGGTTTATTTAAAAAAAAAATATATGTTACGTAAACGTAACTGGTGAAACGTGAGAGTGTAGGTATTACTCCTGCGTCTACCTTTTTAGAGATTACAGCCGTGATGTTACGTTCTTAAAAATGATGTACACCAACATAATAAATTAATAGTTCGATATGAAAATTACATAATAGGTTTTTGTCTCTTTCTCAGACGAAAATATGTGATTTTTTTGGATATAAGTTAGGACAGAAGCATTTTCCAAATTTCTATTCCCAATTGAATTAATGACAGCTTTATGAAGTGGCTAAATTGAGTCTTAACTGTAAGTTCTGATATAATAACTTTACATACGCAGAAAGCATATTCATTCAATTTTTTACAAAGACACATGAGATTTTTTTAAATTTTGATTAAGAATTGATACTATGTAAGTCACAGTTAATATTCTTCCGTTTCATAAATACTGAAACTAATCCCATGTACGTACAAGCTATGGTGTGGTTGTCCTCGTCAGCGATATTATGCATTGTGCTCCGCTAATATTGCTCATATTAACTAGGAACGATTGTCTCATTCGCTCACTAAAGATTGGAAAACTCCCCGGCGTTTTCATGGAAAATTAACCACTTGATTTCACAATAAGCGATTAGTAGATTTCTCATATTATGTAGAGATTTGTCAGCGCATTCAAATCACCAGCGGGCAGGCGGCGCGGTTATATTTTGAAATTTTATACTAAACAGCACCGTCCGTCTCAATTATGTTCAGGAATACTCCACCCTCCCTCCTTCTACCCCCAATTTAGATACGAATGTCTTGTTGACTGCCTTGTTGGTTGCAAGCGCTACTGTCGATCGGGAGGTGCTGGGTTCTAATACCGGGTTGGACATTACTGTATTTTCTAATTTAAATATTGTAGTAGTGCCTCGGAGTCTGTAAATGTGCCCGGTGTATGGCAATAGGCTAACCACCTATTTCATATTGGGACTTAAACGTAAGTGGTGAAACGTTGGTATGTACTGCATTTCGATGCTTATGTCTTCCGTATTACAGGCGTGATGCTACGATGATGTCTCATAGAAACCTGCCGATTTATACTATCATAGCAATTTAGCGGTTATTATTATTATCAACACACTACGACTAGGGACTAGCCTGCCTGACTCACCGAGTCACGGTCACTCGCGGACTTCTTGGAAGGATAAAACAATCGTGACCTTGTGGTTTTTAGAGAGCAAATTACTAACTTATTGCATGTATACGTATGTATATTAAACACGTTATTGAATTTTTGGATACGTGATTAAAAGAGACGAGTTTTAATTAGCTGTTAAATGTCATGTGAAGTGTTTGTTAATATCCCATACGTTTCGTGGGTCGTAGCGTGCGTTGTTTAGTGATTTAAAGCGCTAAAACGCTGGAATACACTTCAAGCGCTTGCTATCTGGCATATCGTGAACAATCAAGTTAAAAAAGAGCTTTAGTTTAAATAATTGCTACTGTCGCCTGATAGACACCCTTGCGGAATTGGCACTCCAGTGCACGCAAAGAAGCCCTGATATAATTATTAAATTTCATCAAAAACGTTTAGAGTATTTTTGTGTCTTCCGATTTGGATGTTGGTCCGTATCGACAACCTATTCGTTATGTGCTCTCAAAGTTTTGTCTCAGACAAGACAATATTACGGGTAAAAATAAAAGAAGGTGCAAACTTTTTGTATCAATGACCAATCATACACTTGACGAGTCGTTTGCGCTCTAGTTGACATTGGTGCTATCATAATAATATATTTAACGGTCATATTGGCACGTCTGCTGTCCGATTGTCTACTGTTGGCAATGTGATTGTTTTTCACAGACCATAAAGTTTTCATTAGACCCATTAAAACGTTGAATTGTTAACGAAATTACCTTGATACTTTTATGGCCCCTATTTCACCGTAAGATTATAGTAGTAAAAGTTACCATAAATACTGTTGATCTAAGAGCTGTAGAGAAATTCAAATTGCTTAATTTCTATGAGTAATGTCTGTAGATTCTTTTATTTCATCTATAATTAGTAATTATGAGGTGCGAGCGGATAAGCAGTATATAAATGTGTCGGGGCGGAGAGGGACAGATCTATTTTCAGTTAATTATAAGAAGAACGCCAATGGAACGCATACTAGGGTTGCCATTTACAATAATAGTCGTGTAAATATTTTGTTTGATCATTCGAGATTAAAGACTTACGATATTTATGTAATATTATGTGACAACACATAAATACAATTAGGTGGTATTAGAAACAAGTAATACATTGGTATAATGTGCTTCGTGTTATGTATGTTATGTTTTATATAATTAATTATTCAATAAATATTTATTATTTTAATGTGACAAGAAAGATGTTTAATATCTACATATTACTACATACAGGGGTCTGCTCTCTGCTCTGATTGAGTGAATGTTTAACGTATTTAATCAAAAACTACTATGCTTTTGTCACAGCCCTATACACAACGGACGTTGGAATGGTATCTCATGTCACTTTTGTATTTTTAAAACTTTGAAAAATTGTCGAGAGATCAACCTCTCGGTATTTTCTCGATTTTATTCAGGCGACGTTACTAGGACTAAAATTATGTTCATGTCGCAATGAAGGTATAATGTTTTATTTACTTTCATTTCAAACACTAATTAATTACATGAATTGACTATTTAATTCGGAAAAGGAAGAAACAAATCGGTACATGTTCTTTTACGTTGCATAATATTACGAAATAAAGGATTTTTTTTTTAAATTTCTACATATAAGTACAGCAAAAGTATTAAAATTCACTCCCTTATCCATGTTCCAGAGCATAATGGAGCCTTATTGAGACGGAAAAAAAAGTCGATGGCATAGACAACGGCTCTCGAGCAGAGACAAGGGGTCTATTTTTACCAGATTATGCATGGCCGCTGACGAAGCGAGATCCGCTCATTATACCATGAGTGCAGTCTTCGATCATTGTTACCATGTCGCTTACATTAGGTAGTTCGATCTGTCTACATATACATTTGAATGTTATCTATGTTTTGACGTGATAATAATTGATTTAATATTGGTAATGGCTCATTATAAAAAAACGATAATTAAGGCCCATAACGACATAGAGACATAAAAGTTATCGATGAAGGAAAAAAGAAAGAGTCTAAACAAGATAATTGGTACTATTAAGGTCTTAATGTACCCTAGTTAGAAGGGTCAGATTAGTTTGGAAGTATTTCTTATAAAATAGGTGTTCATCGACTATTATGTGTAATCCAATCTTGTCTTTTTTATAATTTAAAATAAATTTAGATGTTTATCCTATATTTGTATGCATGCATGCACCTTCAAGGCACAAATGACAGAGGCACTTGAAGAATTTAGTTTTAACGGATGACATTGCAGATTTCGACGATCGTATGACGCAAGTTGCTGTGACGCCCCGGCGATTGGCACTCGCCAACAAAGCAGCCGGAGTTCCCGCGAATACGGCACTTGCATGTCCTTCGATCGGCGATAAATTAAAAAGTAAAAGCAATAAATATGGCGGGATCGACGAACTTGTATCGTTTCGTTAGTTCCACACGCAATGCTTCCGTCCGCGAAGCGATCTGCAGGGCTTTGAAAATAATCAATTACTTTATATGTTTTGTTCTTTTAGGATCATTTATGTGTTTTAAGGAACAATTTTGACATTAGTTTATTCATATCAAATTATTTTCCTTTTTAAATATATTTAAACCTACAGAAACTTTAATTAATCTTTTATTATGGGAGACAAGATTTTTTGAGATGTGATCTCACAAATTCTACAATAAAGCCGTGTATTTATTTGATATAACAGACTCTAAAATACGAGTCTTAAACTTGTTTCAAATTTATAAACATAATCTAAAAATTAATTACAGTCTCGTGTTGGTTAGCTTAATAATTGATGTTCCATGGAACTAATATGTATAGTAACGCTTTTTTTTCAAAAATATATGTACTATAGTACCGTGGCTTCAACCCATGAGTTCTTTGAGATCCAAGGAGATAGGCATATGGTTCTACAAGGTTCAGACTTATTGAAATCTCTTCGGATCAGTGCAGTTGTGTGTGAGAAGATTCACCGACGGTTATAGGGTTCCATTACCGCCAATAACAAAATTTTCTCTGTCGCCATTACTAATTGTTTAGTGTCTGGGTGTATTTTATCAAAGTGTAGTTTATCAAATGTCTGATTGCCATAGTACGGAATTTTGCCTACTGTTCGATTCGGTGTCTTTGTGTGCAGTCGTTTCAACACATTAAATAATATCTATATTATGCTATGTTGAATAGCCATTCTTGAAAGAAACAAAAAATTAAGCTACATGTAGACTAGAGACCAATTAGACATTAATTTGTTATGTTATTTCTTGTCTTTCCAGGAAAAAATTTAGTTTTGTTATTAGAAGGTCATAAGCGTTCCAAAGAGAGACCCGTTTTTTAATTGAACAAGAAAAATAGTTCGGAGCGTTATCAGTGGCTCGACCTGCGCGCGTGCTAAGAAAAGAGATTGCGTGAAATAAGAATATAATTTCCTGTCTAAAGAGAGCGGAAATCCGTGAATTGTGGTATTACAAGTTACTGTTTAGAATTATACCGCTCTATCAAAGCAATTGTTGTTAAAACAATGTGGAGGAGGCGCAGTAGGTCTGTAAGGGTAGAGATATTTGGCACTCGGTGCTCTCAGCCTACCCCGTAAGGGATATGGCGTGAAGATATGTATTTCGGTCTGAAAAGTGATTCATGTGGTTTTTTGTCTGTTTGTTTGCAGCTTTACGTTTAATAACATTTCGGAACTGTAACTAAATGAATTATCTAGAACTGTCTCATGTTTGTTTTCCTTTCGTAAGTCCACAATCTCGAACCCGACAATTCCGACACAACGCGGCTGAACTACGCCGCGTAACATGATGATATCGATAATAATTCTTATTATAATTTCGAGTAGGTACGTAATTAAACATGAAACGATACTTTAAGTTAATATAAATATTCATTATGAGCACGGACAATTTGTATAAAAGGTCGTTAGTATATAACGAGTTAATGCATTTAATTGCATTGTTATTTTTAACTACTCTGTGTGTACTGAGTGAGTTCGAAATAAAAAGCAAAAGCGGAAGGACCACTATATCATATCCAAGGTTGCAATCAAAACGTTATAATTATTTGCAAGAAAAATATGTTTATTATATATAAATTGTTATTATTGCTAAGTTTTATAAACTAAGAACACGTTGAACCACAGTCTGCCACACTGGCCAACTGTGCAGCTTTCCTAACGATGTTCTCCTTTAACGTTAAATGTTTAAACTTATAACGCACGTTATTTAGTAATGAAGGAATGCTCACCAGGATTCGTAACCGGGGCCTCAGGAAGAGAAGACTCTATTTTTACATTTAAGCCCCCGAGCAATCACTGCTACATCTTTATTATAATGTTTTACATATTTTTATAGCAGAAATGAAAGTCACAATGAAGAGTCAGTATTTATAATAGGCTACATAAGATTTTGACTAAATTTTGGTTTTAATGTAAAAACAAGTAAATAGGTATACCACTCAACGCAGTTGTGACAATACCAGTCTGACCTTGAGAGTACGTTTTTACTAGCACAAGTATTATAAGCAATTAAGTAATTCAATTGATGTCTAACAGTTCGTCTGGGCTTCCGTTCATTTATGTAATCGTAAGACAATGATTAATTAAAGTTAATGATATATGTTAGAAAACATATCATTATATGCATTTTGAATATAATTCATAAACGTGTAAAGTTTGGTGTACCTACATGTTTTTTTAGGTATAATAAAACGTTTTGCTCCAATTAAATTGAAAGCGTCATTTGTTTTGCGCGTGCATTTCCTTAAAGTCGTATACAAATTCAAGCTTTTTGAAAAAGTACGTCAAAAGAAAACGGGAGCGACGTCTTACGATATCGTAATCTTTGACAGAGAAAAATAAACTTTAGTGTGAGGAAATAAAAGTTGTATGGATTGCACAAGGTCGGTCGTTAAGCAAACTTCACTGATAGCGCGCGTGCAGTAATGTGCTTTACGGTTCGGTAATAAGGTGTGTGATTGTGAAGCAGTTGTGCTGTAAGTCTTGTAAGAAAGAAGGCAACGTCTGGACGGGTGAATGACCCCTGAAAGCGCGCGTTTCAGAAGTTTGAGACACGCTACATCCTGCAGCTTGAGTGCTTAGGATTTTGTGTACTGTGGCTAAATTATTAAAAACATTTCGCTAAGTGCGACATCTCGCACAACACTAGCTCGAAACACTGTCAAATGTTGTTACGAAACTATGAAGCGTTTTGCCACTGAAAGTTTTGTACTGAGCCGCCTGTTCCATATTTCTCTTATGCAAAATTCAATTTTTCTTTCACTTATTGCTTTCGGCTTGGATTCATAGCGCCTGTAAGAGTGTGAACTGCTGGGATACATTTTGCTTTATAGTCATATTCTAGGGCACGTGGGACCTTCAGCTAATTGAAAAAAAAAATGATTCTCTGTTTTGTTTCCACAGAAGCAGCAAACAAGTTACCGTAATTGACCGTAACATATCATTTAATCCTTCATGGAATGTGTGTAGTAGATAAATATTATATAAATCAATCACATTCATAATACCGCTTTCAAATTTAATTGGTACCACTCCTGACCATGTTAACTTTTACATTTATTTTATCCGTGATTCATTGTGCTGGTCACAGCGAAATGACATCGGATTGCTGAGTACCGTTCTATACTAAATGAGGAATGCATGTTACTTGACTCTAGCATGCGAAGACAGGGTCAATGCAACCCTTCATTGCACGCTAGCTTTCTTTCTGGACTGTTACAGAGCTGTTACGGTTACTGTTACAAAAGATGGTTGCAGAGCGATCCCGAACCGAGATCGTTGGATGTACGACTCTTAAGTTCGAGATTTGCCAGCAGCAATCCATCACCAATTCACCATCCATTCGAATCGCTCAGCGTTGTGAAAGGTGACGCCGCGCTCGAGACCGTGCGCTGTGGGAACGACTTTGGTGACTTGCGAGACGAGGACAGTCCTCACTGATCTTTGGCCGCGGACATTCGAATGTAAAGGGCAAGGTCATTATCGCGCGTATAGCGGAGTATCGCTCAATGGCTTTTCCAGGTGTTGTGGTCTAGTTTTGTCGACGGTAAGGCGTTGGAGATTTCGTTTACATTTTCTGTTTTTCATTTGTCGTTTATACAGTCCTGGTGTTTCGTAAGTCATGTATTGTGCGCTAAGTGTATCATATGTTTCCCAATCCGCTTTGAAGCACTAGCGTGTGGATTTAAGCTCTGCTAATCCATACTGGCGCAGCTCGGTGGAGCGTGCTGGAGTTCACTAGCTGTAGCTGCGGATGAGGCCCACGGTCGGCAGCTGCCGTGGGGCCATGCGCGAACATCGTGATGTTGCGTCATTGTACCGTGTGTTCAATCTAACAAGCCAACATGTTTAAGGGGACGCGTAAATTGCAGTGCATCGTGGTGGTAGCCGCAGAGATTAAAATTATTGCAGTTTGTTAATGCTAGTGTTAAAAATTTATACACGGTTAATAATTGCTTCTATCCAGTTTCAAATCTATGTAAATCCACAATGATGTGAAAGAGATAAAAAAAAATTACCAATTATTTTGTAACGTAAAATCACGTCTGTAATCGCCGAAGAGGTAGGCAGAGGATTATAGTACACTCGTTATAACAGGACCTCTCGATTGGTAGCCGCGCTTGTAACCAAGACGATGAAATACTTTATAATAAAAATAAAAAAAATAAACGGTGAAAGGCAGTAGTGCTGTGCTCCTACGCTCTCCCCCTGCTTGTCCCAATGGGGAGTATACGGGCGTTATGTTATGTCATGTTAAAATGTTAAGCGAAACTACATAGGTACTTAACAATGCTAACGAAACAGTACAAGCGTGGCCTTTCATAGCCATTCTGAGTTAAAACTCCACTGGCTAATACATCTTCAACGGAACATCGGCTGTCACGTTTGACACTTTGACGCTAAACACGCCGAAAATATATTTTGGGAGAGGGGAGGACGCGGGGGAGGGGATCGGGTCTTTTTTTATATTTAATAGTTGTATGTGTACATAGTAAAGTTTATTTGTATTTAAGTATTGTGCTATACAAGTAGTCAGCAAGCATACATACCACTTCATGCTTAGTGGTCATTGCTGCCCATAAATTACCGGTAATTATTGCTAACCGGTAACTATTGCAATTAGTGTTTCATTACAATATTTGTATTCTTAGTTACTAATTTGGATGACCACTTCTGTACCTAAGTGTATAGATTAATTGCCACAACTAAAATTTTACATAACAAGCACCGCATAACGGCAAAACTAATTACAACGCTAACAGATTATCTCCTACCAGCGTAACGATCGATATAATGTATTTGATCGTTTTTTGTATTTATGTCAATAAACGTAACGTAACATCACGCCTGTAATCCTCGAAGAGGTAGGCAGAGGAATGTAGTACCCACAGTCCAACGTTTCACCAGTTACGTTCACGTTCAATATGGGATAGGTGGTGAGCCTATTGCCATACACCGGGCACATGTCCAGACTCCTCGTCAATACTAGAAAATATAAATTAGAAATTTCAATCTGAGTGACCGACCCGGGAATCGAACCCAGGACCACCCGATCGGCAGTTGTCCTTGCAACCTACACGACCAACGACTAAATTTATGTCAATAGAAAAATATATTAATTAATACGTAATAAATGTTTCTTGAAGTACGCATTACTGGTTTAAGCGTTAATATCTGTATAAAAATTTTAGCTTTCGGTAGAACATTCCACATTTACTGCGAGAGGGGTTAAACGAAATTATTCATCATTGATAGTAATCGTCTTCTGTGAAGGTCATTTGTTATATATTCATTTTTTAAGAGTTAAAAGTGCATCCTAGTAACAAAAACAAATGGTTTTTGAAAGCATTTAAATTATTCACCATCGCTTGTATGTCCCTACTGATATTTGTAACTCTTGTTTCCTAAGGGTACTGATATGGAATATTGTTGCGTTGACAACGTGGTATCAAATGGCCAGTACAACCTAATAGAAGAGGTGTATTCAAAACACACACACACACGTAAATGTACACAGATACGTGGAAAGTAATTAATTGTGAACGCATTAAAAAATTATGATTCCGTAGCGGCGTCTCGCTGCTGTGTTTTTAAATTTCAATACATTATCATTACCGCGGAGTGTCGGCGCGACGAATTTATAGAAGTGTCACAACATCCATATTCATACAACAGACGCAACGGCCGACGAGAATTATTTGCTTTGTCCGCCACTGTCCGTTGTTGCGCCATTAACTTCACCCGCCATTTTTCAATTATGCCAAATGTGTACCGTGAATATAAATCATGCGAACACTACATATGTGTAAGTGCATATATGGCGGGGGAGCCTCATGTACGTACGTCGGGGGTGTGTTTAATTTGTAAACGGAAAACGGATCGAAATATATACGATATAAAGCTTATTCAATATCAGACCGGACCGGACAGGGGTGCATGCCGCGCGGCTGTAAAAAAAATAATACCAAGCCGAAAAGATTTTTATGCGTTCGGAATATTTTTATGAGCGGCGAACGTTGTTTTATGGAGACGGAAAATCGCTTGGATTCCGTTTGGAAATTTCATAGATATTTATGATGCATTTGTAGCTGGGAGGGGCGCGGGGGGGTATGGGTGTGCATTACGTCTCCCGGTGCCCGGCGTCGTGCTTTGACCGGTGGCGAAATGCTTTTAAGTATTTTTAGCGAACTTATGCGAACGGGCGCACACTATTCGCCTGTTGGCCATCTATTGGCTATTTACACGAAATTCATTTGTTACGTTGCGTAAATGTATACCGTTTATGCAATCGTTCCTTCTTGTATTGTTTTTACAATAACAAATAGCTTTAAATGCGGCTGGCGGGTATGGTTTTAAGCGGCATTTTCCCAAATACTATAATTTTTTATACAGTTTCAATAATAACTGGTATAAACCATATTAGTGGCTTGGGAATCATATTCGATAGTAAATTGCGGCTTGATTTTCCTGTTACAATATCCGTGCAGAAATTTATAAGAATCTTGGCTTTGTACTTCGGAATAGAGGCTTTTAAGATCCAAAGACAAAGATTTTACTATACAATTCCTTGATACGCAGTGGCTTGGAATATTGCAGTACTATCTGAAATCTATACTACGATGTATACAATAAAAGAGCAGAAACCGTATAGAAAATGTTAAGATCATGCAAGTAAAGACTCGTATACTTCGAAATTTACTCTCTACACGTCCGAAGAGAAACGTTAAATATAGTTTTTCTTTACAAGATTGTTAACCGCGTGGTCGATGTTCCTAACCTTGAATTAAGCCTTGTAAATTTCGCTGTTCCCGTCCAGGGCGCCAAAGCACGACACTTTTAGCGTCCGTTTATGCAAACCAAATCTCGCCCGACAAGCGCTTATAACAAGAGTTGTTTGGAATTTTAACAGTATTTATCTAAGAAATAGATTTGTTCTCTGGCACCCTGAGAACGACAAAGAATGTCCTATTGAATCTATCTTAGCAATTTAATTTTTAAAGTGTAGGTATAAAGTTTTTATATTTAGTTTTCAATCCCTTTCTGTATTATTATTGCTTATGTAATTATGTTATTTTTTATTACTAATTTTATATATATATATCTGTAAATTAATTGTTATATTTAAAAATTTTCTAGTAGCGGCTCGGAGTCTGGATATGTGCCCGATGCATGGCAATAAGCTCACCACCTATTCCATAGTGGGACGTAAACGTAACTGGTGAAACGTGGGATTGTTCTACATTCTGCTGCCTACCCCTTCGGGGATTACATGCGTGATGTTACGTTTATATTTAAAAAATTTTTTTTTTGCTCCCATTTGTTAATCCATTTACAGCGCGCATGAACGAAGTCTCACTCCTAATTATGACAGCACAGAGTTAGCTTCTGATCCTGTCTCTCTTATTATGTAATAGTGCATGTTATATATGTGTACTATAAATGAATAAATAAATATATGAAAATACATTGCAAATGTTCTCCTTTACCCTTTACATATGTAAATACTACCAGTAGGCGTATAATTATTTAAATGAATACTAAAACATCGAAATAATCTAAACACCGTGAAACAGTTGTGTAATACATGGAATCGGAAAATTATTATTGGGCCCCAAGAATTTTAATTCGTTTTTCGAATCGGGCGCTTCGTAAAACTCAGAAGCGTGGACGGCGACTTTTTTCGGCGTTCCGATGGCCCCGACATTCGAAATTCAAATCTCGCTATGTCTAGTGCCGCGCACGTTAATTCCATCGATCATTACTCTCACTGCAATCCGCCAATCGACAAAAAAAAATAAAAACAGCAGCCACCCTACCTGCGCCCCCAACCCCCTGCCGCACCCCTGCCTTGGGGAGATGTGATTTTTTCGAGTCATCCCGATTGGTATTACTGTTTCGTATTAACTACATACACGCCGCCGTCGTACTGTCACCGTTGAATTTTAAGGTGCGCGTTTCGTCATTACTGCGGTTTCCGCACTAATTACTGAGGTCGGGAAGCACTCTTCTAAACTTGTAATGACGTTTAATGCGAGATTTTTTTTTTCACAGCGATGAGGTGCACCCTCAATAGACTACGAAAGTATCTGCCTTAATTAGTGACGGTTTTCATGAGCCTTTTGAAAGTATTCAATGATGATGTTTAGTGCAATCTTCAATATCGTTTCATTCTATTGAAAGTAACGGCACGAAAGTATGAAAAAGTTCAAGTGGGGCATAGATACCCATAATTTTAATTAAGCGACAGGTTGTAAGAGAACTTGTAGATGATCGTCCTTAAAAATTTGTATCTCCCTCATTTATGTTTACGTAATACTTAATTCAGATATTCGTATATAACAATTGATTGAGGTGGAAGGTATAGTAAAAGATTTGACATACAAAAGTTTATAAATAAACCCCATTGTAAAATCAATTCTCAGCAATGTTTGTGATATGGTGGCAGCTAGCAAATTTTTACATGGTCTTCTAATAGTTAAACACGTACACAAAATAACAATACAAAATTACAATATTCCAAAAATTTGGGAATACTGTTGTGTTAAATTATTCTGTATATCGTATAAAAGAATATATGACATTTGCTAGTGGTAGTAGAATTTTTAGTCTGTTACTGACTGTTTATCTCATCATAGACAGGATATCTTAAACATAAATATATATCTGTCCTGTAGTAGAATAGAACATAGCTACGATGTTGTAGCAGCTCTACGCAACTTTCCAACTCTACGACCAATATTGAACTACGATTAATAGACCATGCGTTTATAAAAAACACCTCACAGCGTCAAATATAGTTTAATTAATGATGTAAATCATATTTTATTATCATTACACGTGAGAGTTATACAAAATTTGGGTCATTTTTTACATGTAGAGTTCAATCGCTACATTACCATCACGCATGACAAAAAAATCCACAACACCCAAAATTCTCTCTACCAGAGAAATATAGCTGGTTGCGTAATATCAATTTGATAATAAAACTCATACAAATAAACCCACATAAAAGGCGAGCAGCGTACGTAAAAGAATTTTTATTCCTTTTTCAATTTCGGCTCTACAATACAGTCCATTCGTCTTCTATATCTGTGTATATGTATACAAACGGGAATAAACAGGGGTATGTCGATGTGTGCGCGCCTGCAGAGCCGGCGAGCTTGAGCTTCATCGCGTGCGAAGCTCCATGCAAAAATGTGCATTTATACACAAACACCATCCACAACGAGCCCCCACCCGTCTCTGTTCGCCCACGGAGCCGGCCGTGCGCGGGACCGAGGCCTTTGTTTAATAGCTCCCGGTAAACTGGTCTTTCCGCTAGAGTAGTTACAGATAACGCGGCATGCGGGCCCCCTCCTGTCATGTATCATGTGTCCAGTTTAAAATTCGAACAAATAACTGGCCATCCGATTGTTTTTTAAAGTACTTAAGGGCATGGTAATTATAACTCAGACAAGATTGTGTAGTATGGAGTGCAACAGTACAATGTCAAAAACGCTTCATCGATGTTTTAATCGTAGTTTTTATTCGAGTGGGCTTATTGTTTCAATTTGTCATATCCACTTAGCGCTTGCGTTTTTTTATGTTTTAATTGAGACTTTAATTGCGGAGCTGGTCTATATATTATTATTTCGAAATGTTCATTCAACATTTTATTGCGCTGAAAGTCAATTAGAAAAAGTATTTTAAGCTGCGTTTTCAATTTTTAAAACCGTCCTTTCAAAGAGCCTTTTACTTTACTCAGCAAAGTATAGAGTTTAACGAAGCCGTAATTATAATGCTCAAAAGAATTCCTGTTTTTTTTTCACAGACATTTAATGAAATGCCGGTTTTTCTTAAGTTTCAATGAATGAAAATGTAGACATTTAAAAAAAATCGTCCGGTAATTAACAGACAAGCGTGCGCCGTTTTTAATAAATTAAACGTGAAGGCGATGCGTCGGTGTCTACTTTTTGGCGGGAAGTCGAAGAAAAGTTTGAGTTCATATATTTTATTATGATATCTCACTATAAGTGCGGAAATATGTACCGAAACTTAAAAAATTTATTGTTGCAGGTGAATGCCCAAATTTTTAATTGCTACGCTCAAAACAATGACAGAGATTAAGAATGCTGGTCGAATAATGATATTTCTTCGCACGAGCCCCACAGTCGGTTTTAAATAACGAAAGATAAAACTGAACGCGACCAACCAACAGTTTGCGTCTACGAACGCGTACTTTATATAAGAGCGGGCAAAGTTTCGCACACACCTACCCCGAAGAGGAATGAAAAAGGTTTGAAAAAAAAATAGCAAAAAGAAAATGAGGCAAGAGAAACTGTGTTATGAGGTAAGAAAGAGTGAGGCCACGGGCACGATCGCAATAAAACGATACTGCGTAAGGTCGGCGTCGGAGACCGGAAGTTGGTAACTTTTTTTCTATACACTGGGCGAGGGAGAGAAGAAAATCTTCTCAGCGCAAGCAACAGTGAGCCGACGCGTCGATATGAATGACTCGCTTCTTCCAACAATGAGACGTTAACTGAGCGTCTAAATGCTTCGTTTATAATAGGCTCTATACGTCAAGTGACTATTTGTTAACTCGCTCTTAGTGTGTGTAACACGTGGTTGACAACATATTAAAAAAAATATACTAACTTAAGATTTTATATGGGTAATAGAGTTAGGTTTTTATAACTGTAATGACTTTAGATGTAGTTGTTTCTTTATTTGTCTTATTTAATGTTTTTGGCATAGTAAAATATTATATAATATAATTAATTGATAGAATAAGTGCCCAGAGAAGTGTAAGAAATATTTATTTAAAAAATCGTATCCAAATTTTGTAATAATATCATAAATAGAAAAACAACTTATTTATTTGTCTAGTTTTATCCCATATCGCTTTAATAATCTAGCTTAAATATTTTCGAAGCACAGTGGACAAGTTATAATATCACTGTTACAATAATCTAGAGAATAACATATCCATAGTTACAAATCGTCGTATTAACACCGTAGACAAAAAAACAACGGCTTCCAAGTATTCTATAGGATTAAAAAAGTGATAATAAACAGATTCATCGCCACATGAACATGTAATGTATCCAAGTTGCGTTCATGCGTGAAGCACAGTCGCGTCGCGCACAAGACGACGTTGTGTTCTTGACCTATCTTAAGATTGCGGCCGCTAGTTTTTATCCCAAGATAAAACCGGTCCGGAGACTTCTGCACTAAAACATGGTTTATCTCAAAGCAGAAGAATGTGGATAATAAGTAAATTACTTGTTTTATATTAGTGTCGATACTGTTTGTATCAGTCGGTTCGGAAATATTAGTGTCAATATGTTTCTAAAAGATACAAAAAAGCAAGCCAGCTGTTACAACAGCCATATTATTTGTAAGCAAATATACAGACGACGAAAATTTGGATTCAGAATAAAAATAAGTTTTTTTGCATATTTACGAGTCCATGTTATAATAGATTAGTGTCAATAGATTTATTTAAAAAAAGTTTTTGTCGACAGCAGAAATTTGAATTCGGAATACATTCAAATTTCCCTTCGCATTTTTACGCGGGCTATTTTGTTGTGCAAATGAATTTGCTTCGATACAAATTTCTAGTTTAACTTTAACGTATCATTACGCCTGTAAACTTCAAAAAGGTAGGCAGAGGAGTTCGAGTTATGATGTGAAATCGGGAGAATATTTTGAAACACTTTAAATGATACTAAGACACAAAAGTTCTTTGAAAATGTGTAGCGAAAAGATTTTAGTCCATTACGAATGATGAAGTATATTCACTTGACAGCTGGTAATAAAGAATTTGTAAAAACACACACAATACAATTATTGAAATGACTTTTATTCTTAATAAATGTTAGCAAATCAGCCCAACTTATACTATTATTAACAATATATTTGCTTAGACAATTTCGGCTGTAACATACCTACGCAACTTACAGTTTTCTATAATGTACTCCAGGTTGCTTGAAATCTGACAAGCCGCGCTTGGTCCGCACGTTAGATTAATCTATAAATTTCTTTTAGAAGAAGAAACAGTGAAGTGCTAAAATGAAGAGATCGTTATTATCAGGCAGTTATTATTATCATTGTTACGCCTAATTTGTTACGAATAGCCTTAAAGCACCGAGTACTAAATATTTTAATCCTTGAAGATATTTATTTACGGTGATGACGATCTGTTTTTTACCTGTGTAGTACAACTTCATTTATCGCTAAGTTAATTGGGTAACTTATAAGGCAGTTTGCACATTAGCAATATTTATAAGATAAAATCGTGGCGCCCACACATGATAAGCACGCCGCGTGACAAAGAACCTTGTTTTTGACCAGTGTATCACTGACCTACGTTAAGATCGCGCTGAACTAGTTTTTACTCCACTGGCATGGAACTGGTAATGGAACAGGTCTGCGAGAGTAGTCTTGTACCGTTCGCTAAGGGATCACTTAGGTTTTATTCCCCACATATTACACGTTTGCTAGGAAAATGTTTTGCGCGAATCTAAAATGTTTAAAGATAGTTACATTATCAGATCTTATGTTAATTATTTCACCTACGATCTGTCTTATATGGTGTGCCGAAGTGTTATATGCCATGCAAGTGGGAAACACATAAATTTGCCACTTAAGGCCAAATCGATCTCGTCGCATATAGAACGTATTGATCGAATTTTTAATAGGATTGACGTTTAATTTAAGATTTTAGAACTCAATATTTAGGATGTAAATACTTAGATGAAATAAGCACTTCTTTCACAAAAAAACCTCGATGTTACTACTGGAGATGCCTAGCTACAATAAAAGGAGAGGATGGCCTTTTAGTAAATAATTTGTTATAGACTTCTTCAATTAATTTTTCCAAAGTTCTTTAATCATAAGTATATACTCATCATATGCGTTCAAACCTCCAGACAAGACAGATTATTACATAAACTTAGACTCCATCTAGGATTTGAGCCTGGTAAACTTTTCACAATAGTGCAGTGGGATTGCACCCGTTCACCTGACGTCAGCGTCCATAGCACCAAAAGACCGATACATTCACGTCACAGCCAATGCTAAAATTGGGTAGTTTGAAATGACATTGGGTAGATTATTCTAGACGCACAAGCGGCAAGAACGTTAAAGACGCGGAAGCAAACTTTGAACAAGGAATTAAATTTGCATTGCGTTAAGCGAAAGGACTCGAGAGAAACACGTGATTGTTTCACTTAATTGTTTTGCAGTTCGCAAGTGAGCGAAAAATCTTCAAAACTTTTGATTGCTCCTTTTATAGCTGCCCAATAATTTGGGCTAGTCGCCCACTTTATTACCTTACTTTCGTGAGTATTGATGGGACGATTCAATTGGAAACATCACTACTAGGTATATCCTGTCTTCTATCTTTGCTTTTTGCTTTGCATTACTTGAACTTCTGTGGTTTGGTTTATTAGTGGTCGCAGGTAACTGCACCGAAGTTTAGAAGAGATTGATACAAGGCGTAATTAATACTCTATCAAACGTAACATCACGCTTGTGATCCTCGTAGAGGTATCTAGCGGAATGTAATACACTCCCACGTTTCACCAGTTACGTTTACGTCCCACTATGGAATAGGTGGTGAGTCTATAGTCATACACCGGGCACATATCCAGACACCGAGCCACTACCAAGTAATCTAAGTTAGAAAAATTTATAGTGGCCGACCCGGGATTTAAACCCAGCACCTCTCGGTCATCAATCGCGCTTGCAACCAACATGACCAACGAGCAGTCAACATACTCTACCAAACCTCAATAAAACTAATTACCACTGACTATAGACATAGCTGGGTATTTATACGTGAGCAAATACTAATTCTAATTTAAGGAAAAAATCTATAACTGTCTCTGATCTAAGAATGACCACACCCTATTTTGCTTTTAATATCTACAAAAAGGTGAAATGCCATCGCGTCAATGTGAGTGTTCGTAACTATTCTTAATAGCACATAATTAATGTTAAGTTTAAAGTAACAACTACCGCCCGTCTTGGTAGTTCGTCGGTGATTGATCGAATTATGTTCAATTTGGATGTTCGCAAAAAACCCACAACCGCCTGTTACCTCATGACGCCACGATTAACAGAGCGCTAATTGTAGTTAGGTGAAAGTGGAGAAAGGTGCCCGTTTTTTGTCTATGCACCAAAACAGATTATTATTATTTGTTATTTTTAGCAAGTGTCATTCCGCTGATGCACTTTCTTTTGGACGCGCTGATGTACGAGCAGGTGGATCTATCTCGTGAGCGTTAAAGCGTTGTGGTTAAGTCGCGCTAGTATTATTTTCACGCATTTCCTTTATAACTATTTCGAAATTGCTGGCTGGAGTAAGACGTTGATTAATTTTCAACGTGTTCCGTAACTCCAGGGAAGGCGGGAAGCAAGATCACTGTGTATCTTCACTTTGACACCTGACATTTCGCGATGTTGGCGCGCTACTAAAATACCTATACCGTATTGACTTATGATCGGGGCAAAGCCCTAAAACAACCATTATAGCGACGCACACAAGTGCAGCGATCCCGGGGCCCACCCCCGCCCGTTTCGGCGTTTTTATATTTTTGCACATTCAAAAAAAGTGCGCGGCAGACAAAGATGGAGTGATGACGTGATCGGCGCTCGTGCGGCGAACAATGCCGTGCAAGCGGGACGGAACCACTTCAGTCACGGCCGATGCGAAATAAAAATGTGCAAAGCGTTCTTTTTTCGATGTGATGCTTTTTTACGTTAGTCTGCGTTCGCAATTAGTGATGTGCGGTTGTCGCGCATCGAGCATTAGGAATCTATGCAAATGGGAACGAGGAGTAGGTACTCTCCGCAGGGATTTGCAAAAATCTTTTGTTGCTCGCCCGTCTGTACTCTGAGCCGCGGGCCCTCAAAAGACTGCGGAAGCGGCCATTCCATTCCACCCAAGGCCGCCGTTTTATTCACACTCGCTAACTTGCTATCGATACCTATTACGTACACAAGGACGTCTGCACTCATTTTCTTAAGAATCCATCGTGTTTCGCCGCAATCCTTTAAAAATAACGACTTATGGCGATCTCTCGAAGAGAATTCGAACAAAAGCCTCGTGATAGAATGTTTTATAATTGTTTCTCTTTAGTACAATGAAATACTTATACCTACCCTTTGCGAGCCAAGTACAATGACTGTATTGTTTTATGTTTCCATTTTATAATGGTTACTGAGCGAAAATAATACTACGAGCGAGAATGACATTTTATACAAATTGTGGTTGCGTTATGCTACACTCTGTAATATTTTTATCGATATCGATAAATTTATGAAATCGTGAAATACATACATTTAGTAACATATTACCCTAATCCAGTGTTTCTTTCTCATTAAAATAGTGTTGAACTTTCTCTTTCTGCTCTAAATTACACAGTTTCGAGGGAAAAATTAAAAAAGGGCTTGAGATGATCGCGTCAATTTCTACGCTGATGCACCCACGGCCGGCTCGTCTCGCGTAGATCTGCATGAGAATGACTCGGCTCACGTGCGTGTGCCCTTCAGGTGCATCCGACTAATCAAAGGCACGTTACGGGGCCCGAGCGACAGAGTAGTGTGCAAATTTTAATGCCCAAGGAAAAAACAGTGGCAGCGCGGCGCGCGCGTGTGCACGGCGCACACACGCGCGCGCCGCCCGTGTCGGTGCATGCTTTACGTGCGGAAAAAAGTGCTGCGTTATTGATTTTTCTGTACAGCGATGGGAGGGGGGGCACGCGGGGGGAGGGGGCACGCCCGCGGCCTGAAAAAGCGTCTGCTGAAAAAACCGAGACGAAAAAGCACCCCTCCCTTTTTAATTGGTAACGTAGTGTCAATAGGGCTAATCCTGAGCCCCGTAATAGCCTGCTTTTGTCTCCCGAATGCATTTTTCAGTGTTGCCAGCCGACGGGTTTTGAATGCGCGGGCATTCTTTTGGTGGGTTGTTTAAATAACTGTGGCGGCGGCTGAGTGGCATTGTTGCTGCTTCAGCCTCCCGGCCACTTTGCACCGCCAATTATCATAATTAACCTCTTAATTATCATATCACAAGTGCACTAAAAATTACGACTGCGAATGCTTTTAGTGCACATTTTAATATTACATCGTGATTTTAATGATCGTATCATTAAATTTATTTGCATTTTTAACGCGGTTTGAGTACCTATAATATTTCGTTACACGTTTCCTGTTTGTTTTCAATACGAACCATTGTTCGGTGCGACCGTGTCTTTTATTTCATTTCTTCAGCAAAATAGTTGGGGAACGACGTTGAAACGAACCCATTTTTCGGGGCGCTGCTCCTGCCGATACGAGACAGAGCGTTTAATAAACTTTTATCTTGTTCCGTCATTCATAAGGTATATAATATGCCAGCTACATATAGTATGCTTAGTATGTGATATATAAAAAATATGTATGTATGTAGACAAAATTAGATTTTAATTGTTTTGTCTTAAATTTAAAATATCAAACATATTGTTGAATATTATCAGCAAGCAGAGTAAGAAAAAAATTGTCAATAAGATACAGAGTACTTTTACATCAATCCTTAGTAAAGTTCAATGAAGCGCCATAATAATTTAATTTGTAACCTTATAAATAAAGATAAATCGGGAAAATAAATATCGGGTCGGAAGTATAAATTGGAAAGATAAATATCGGGTCTGATGCCCGATATTAAACGCCTTTCATTGTATCAATGATGATAGACATCTGTAGAAACTGTTAATTAATCGATTATTTATCGATGACGGCCTCGTTGGTCGTGTTGGTTGCAAGCGCGTGCCGAACGAGAGGTCCTGGTTTCGAATCCGTGGTCAGGCACTATTGAATTTTTCTGAATCAGATTGTCTAGTAGTGGCTGGGAGGCTAGTAATATGCCCGGTATAATACGCTCACCTCCCAATCCATAGCGAGACGTAAACGTATCTGGTGTAACGTGGGAGTGCACTGCACTCCCATGCCTATCTCTTTGGGGATGCCAGGCGTGATGTTACGTTTTTTATTGATGTTCTTCGCCCAACTGCTCTGAACATGGTGAAGTGACTTTCAGGTACATTCTTGGCAGATACTTCATTGCTCATCATTGGGACACGGACATTTGACAGACTTGCTTAATGGGACGCAAAATTAAAAGTAATACTCAACCCGAAAATGTGATGTTTTTATTATGATATATTATTTTTAAGTAGCATAGCAACAGCGCAGCTTCCAAGTTTCATTCGCAGTCACGTACCTGCATGCATAATTTTACTTTGAAACGCAATACTTTTTTTGTTTACCGTACAGTTCAGAAGGGTGTCTTGGCGTCGTCGCATCTTGGTACTCTGGTTACGAGAGGCTACTGTTAAAAGGTACCTACATATATTTTAGATATAGGTATATTTAGCTAAGACAATTTTCTTTTAGTTTCTCGCATGTTATTGAGCCTAACGGACTAGTCAATAAACTAATATTTATTTTTGTTTAATTGAGAAATTATTATGAATAATATAGAAAAAGCGGGGCAGTTCCGTCAGTAT
This sequence comes from Jemadia suekentonmiller, assembly GCA_018245575.1. Lineage (NCBI taxonomy): Eukaryota > Metazoa > Arthropoda > Insecta > Lepidoptera > Hesperiidae > Jemadia > Jemadia suekentonmiller. The sequence goes on along the minus strand of DWDU01000104.1, from coordinate 2,551 downwards.
AGACATTTTTGGCACTCGGTGGTGATGGTGAGGGACCTAGCGTGAAGATATGTAATTATGTATTGTAAATAAAAACATTTAAATAACGAAATTTTTCATGCAAAGTTATAGTCAGTAAAGCTACTGTTTATACACAGATATATATCTTTATATATTATTATTATTATATTAAATGACTTTTTTATTTTTCAAAGCTCGACATGTTCTAGAATCATTCAAATTTCGAATATTTCGGAGCATCGTGCGACCGGAAGTTTATAGAGAAGTTTTATGATGGGGTCGAAATTGGTTGAGCTATATCAAAATAACTGATAATAAAATCTTTTAGACAATAGACAAAGTATAACGTTTGGCGCGAATGGCAAGATTGTAATAGTGTAGGACTAATAAAGACACCGTTCTCATTGCTACTTAATTAAAGAAGGAAAATTAAAAATTGGAAGGTTTATATATTTTTATCATTTATTGTATCCTATATTCATTTATCTTTCAGCTTAACATATTTTTGGTATTCGTATTGATTGTTTGTTTTGAATGAGGCCATTTCTGATACTGTAATGTTATAAATTTAGATAAAATGGATAAACATAATTAAGCATATTTTACATTATATTTATGTTAATTGATAATCGAAGTGATGATACATTTAAATGCTGTGAGGATGAAGAAGGTAAAATACAACCAGAAGAATAAATTACTAGCAGGTTTCGAGTTTCGCGCCATTTTTTGGCCTAATAATATTGTTTTAATCATCGGTGAAACTACGAAAGAATATTACATAAAATATTTTTTTAGCAGGACATTGTGATATTGTTACAGGAAACAATGATGTATGTACCTTAGAAATCGAGACACATCGACCAAGACCGAATGTTATACCTATAACGTAACATCACACTCATTTTTCCCTGAAGGGTAGACAGTCGAGTGTAAAACACTTCCATGATTCACCAGTCATGTTATAAGGCCTACAATGGAATAGGAAGTGTACCTCTATAGGTATAGCTATCCATACATATGGTACAGGTCGAAATTCCGTGCTACTGCCGAGATTGAACTAAGTACCTCCCTACTAAGTGAATACCAGTCGTATTTGCTATCACGCGACTAACAAGGCAGTCATAAGTTTAGCGATAAGTCAACGGTGTGTCTGTAAAATAAATAAACGAGAAGTGGTGCTGTATTAGCGACCCCCAATCGCAGAGGAAGTCGCGGCGGCGCGGGCTCATGTAATTGCCAGCGGAAGCGTGACGTCACGTCCGCTAATTGAGCCACTTGCGGCCATCAGCGAGGTCAGGGTTTGCTCGTCATGGATTGCGTATCGGCTTACTGGGGACTGCTTTATGAATATCAACTGTTCGATGTTTGCAAGGCGGGTTCTATGACCTAAAGATGTGTGCCTGTTTGTAGCTTACAGTTGAACAGCTGTTTTAGGGATCTTTATATGTACATATGTTTTATTTTTGAAACTCAAATAGTTCTATTCGTTGTAACTTATACGCAGACCTAATGAAAATCATGAATTGTTATCGTACGTGGACTTAGTGCCTCGCCCGCGGAAAAGAACTCTCAGTATTTTGCATGTTAATTAAGTAAACTCAAAAAAATCAGTGCAGACTTATTTTATTTGCCAGTATAAAAACTTAGCGCTCAGAAATACCTGTCATCAGGGACTTTTTGATAGTTTCTTTAGTAGAATGTTACTTCAATTTAAATATATAGATTTATACCATATAAGGATATACACAAGACATAGTTAAGTTTTTTGACTGACAACGATAAAACAGAGGTCCGAAATTCGAATTCTCCGGCACATTTTTACTGTGCAAAGTCACGTGCCTACACTGAATACCTACGTGAATATTATTATACGCATATTACCTATTTATTGTGAGAGTAAAAGAAACCGTCGTGAGGAAACTGACACTCCTACAGTTTTCCAAAATGTTCTCCAACGCGTTTGGAGTTTGTCAACTTACTGGGCGATCCTGATGGACTACTGCTTTGAAACTTGTCATTTAAAAAGTCTCCTGTGAAGCATTGGTATAATAAAAGAGTTGATCACGATGTAAGTTGAAGACCACTCAACGAAAACAGACTTCGACGAATTGTAGGATTGAAATTAACCATCACCAAATAGTGTCAATTTAATCCATGTACTTTATTATCTAACATTCGAATGATGCCTCATCATCATCATTATCACTACACTTGCAGTCCACTGCTGGGCATAGGCCTCCCCCGAGTAATAATGCTTCAAGTGGTAGATAATGTCACATATTTAAAACCACTCAAATTTGACTGTGTATTTTGAAAACACGACCGCTTTTATATTGAAGTTTTTTCGCACTGAATAACAAACGAAATGAAGTAAAATGCGACCTCAGACAAGGACACCAATGTGTGCGTTAATAAAAACAATTAATTATACCACATATACATTGTTTTATTTTACTTGTAACTACACAAACTTCACTGCCTCGTTGGTCGTGTTGGTTGCAAGTGCGACTGCCGATCGGGAGGTCCTGGGTTCGATTCGCGGGTCGGGCAC
>DWDU01000103.1:0-24659 GCA_018245575.1 Jemadia suekentonmiller | reverse complement strand
TAAATTGTATATTTAAAAGTTAATCATTTAGTACTTATAATGTGATATGTGATGACATTGGATATGTCTGATTACGTTACCAAAATCTTCAATTTTTAATTTATTAAGGAAATTAATACGGTTTCCCATTTGTGACAAAATGACAAAATGACAGAGAATATCAATGTTGTCACTGTTCAAATTGTCTATGGTCATTGTTATGTTATTATCAGGTAATGTCATCATGTCGTGTCATTTTAAAATCTATTCTTGTGTAATAATTTCGTATTAATCCAAAAGTGGGTTATGGAGTCGAAAGCCCTGATTGCTCCACCATTTAGCCAACAAACAAGGGTTAACCATGAGAAAGGCAAACATTTTTTCGTTAGTGTGGCAGAATGTTTGCCTCTTTGCTAAATTGCGCACTTACGTCACTGCGTTAATGGCGGATGGCGGGAAAAGGTCATACATTCTCGTGTTTTAGTTTACTATAAATATGACAGGAATATTAAATGACAGATAGCATTGTATAAATTAATTTAAATATTTTATAGTCAGAGCTGCTTATTATATTATTGAAATATACTAAATACATTATTTTTTGTTTCAGGTAATGGATTCCCGAGACGAACAAGGCTCAGCTAATGCCACGTAATACAAAAATAGAATCTTCAATTTTTTTCTTGTATACATGTATGTTCAGTTTTAATTTCCTTGTAATAAGAAGAATAAAATTAGTGATAGCCTTGTGGTTCGAAATTCGACATCTTGTCAAATCCTAGCACTCATCTCTTAAAAACGTGCATTTTAAGTTTAAATATCACTTGCTATAACGGTGAAGGGAAACATCGTAAGAGAATCTTAGAGTTTTTAGAAACAATTTGTTCTCTAAGGCGTGTGAAGTCTGCCAACCCGCACTGGGCCAGCGTGGCGGACCGCAGCCTTATCCCTCCCATTCTGAGAGGAGACCCACGTTCCAGCAGTAGAACGATAAAAAGGTCGGAAAAAAAGCGAAACACAAATAAATCAATGTATATTCTGTACTAATGAATACTAGTATGAAAACAGTAATCAACGCACGAGAAATGGAAATCCAAAATGGCCTGCTTTCAGTCATATTTCTAAAAAAAATAAGCCACGTCATTAATTATATGATATAAAATGACAGACAAATGATCTTACGACGTTTTTACTTTATTATTTATACGATATGATTTGATGAATAGAAACTGGGCTGTTGGTTCTGTAGCTGGTGAACCTGTCTGGCGAGCCGCGAGTCGTGGATTCGATCCCCACCCAGAACATTTGTTTGATGAGCCCAAGTATTTGCTGTGTGTGTGGGTTTAAAAACTTATATATCGGAGTATATATTCAAACGTATATAAGGCAGTTTATAGTCTGGTTACCTCTCTCCTTCGGCTTTCTTTGGGAACAGATCCATGTGAGAAGATGTCAGATGACATTATTAAAGTTATGTATATCTCTATTGTTATATGTAGGTAAGGGCGTCCTTAAAGGATCACGTTAACACCACGGCCTACGCTGCCCACTGTAAACAACGCTTCCCAGTAATCCTTCCAGCGTATTAATGAGATACATTCTCAATGAACCAACCTATCAATATTCTATACTTGATCGTTGTAAGGACCAGTATAAAATGAACTTAGATATAATATAGTTTTGTTTCTGTATAAAAGCTTAAAAGTTTGTACTCGGTACAAAGACCATTTTTAAATAAACATAGAAGTATGCATATGATATTTTTTAAATAAATATTTTAATATTTGTTTACTCATGTGTTAGGAATAATCATTTTGTTTCTGTTTATACAGTTTTTTGTTATGTAACTGTCGTGTTAAATCGTATTGATAAGGTTATTAAAACGTTGCGCCTGTACTTCTCGAAGATGGGCAGACGAGTGTAGTACACTCACACCCTAAATAACAGGTAATACTAATAATGTAATGTAATATCAATGCTAAATACATTTTATAGTGACTATAGGTCTAGAGAAAAATTACCTGAAAAAATACAACCGACAGTCTTCTCAGTCGCGTTAATCGATACGTGCTTTGTGTGAAAGAATTAACAGTCAACAATTATTGGCGGGAGAATGAACGATAAAAAAGTCATATTTCATATCGTATAGCGTTTTTTATTGTCTATGCTCTAAGTTTTAGTTATCTGTGTTCTAAATTTAAAATTTGGTCGTCTTATTACCCAGTAGTCCACAGACCAAGTAACATCGCTAATGGCATTCAAATATAAAATGATAGCGATCTCCTTGAGGTGTGAGTGAGTTCGTCACATTCATGATTAGCAGATATGCATATGAATAATAAAATGACTAATTAAAATTCAATACCCATGCTGCATCGTTGTTTTGTGGTATAGGTATGGCTAGCATGGTGTCGTCAGAGATAATGTTAGTTCTTTAATTATATTATTAAAGGTATGAAACATTGGTATTGTTTTAACCTGAGTATTAATATGTTTACGATGTTTTTTAAGAAAAAATGTATAGGTAATCAAGTGTGGTATATAAAGTGTAGATACTTTAAATATTTTGAGTCACTTTGGTTATTTTTGTATTCATTATTAAATAATTAATCGCTGTCAAACTAAATATCGGTTAGTAATAATTTGTATTTTAAGCACGGACCTATACAATAAAATTTTGTATCAAAATTAATTCCAAACGTCAGTAGATCACATAATAAAAAAAACGATAGGTATTTAAAAATGCTTTCCCATAGGACTTATTCAATGACGCTGTATTTCTTCGAAATAAACGGAATGCATCTGTAAAATCAATTATTTTAATTGATTCGACAAAAATAAATGGCTTCCCTCACAGCGTACGATCGACAACGTGATCTTATTTCCCGCCTTTATTTGTACCGTCAACCTATTTTGTTTTGTATCTATTGCAGTTGATAGAGGAATTTGAACCTTTTCGCTTAGAACACAAAGTATAAATTTGAATATATTTAAACATTGACAGTAAACATAACGTGTTTCTTTTCCCGCTTTTACTTGAAATTGGACATGAATTCTTTTTGCATTTGTACACAAGTATATGTATTAATTTAAACTCTATAGTTTTTGACATAAGGTTTGAAATAAATGAGCGTATGTGGTTCATATGTACAGACGTTTTGCAGTGTTGGCGTGTGTGCCCCTTTGTTAGTGATGTGCCCAAAATAGCAATGAATGAAAGTGTCGAAGAATCTCGAACACGTTTTTAGGTGGTTGAAGAATTTATTTTGGATATTAAATAAATTAACACGTACTAATGTCCGTAACAAATCTATAGAAAGCTTTTGTTGGACCATTAATTGTTTTAGTTTGTACGTGTGCCATTAAGTATACAAAAAAAATTGATTTGATTTTACTTAAAAATAGACAGTAATAAGGAACTACTCCCAGTTAGCTAGATACAGGATACATATGTGTTTGTAAAGCATCAGAAAAGTATCGGTGAGTAATTAACTACTGTTTGTATAATAAATAGTGAAATATTAAATCATATTATACAATTATACGTAAATTCATATATAATTACATATATATTGTGTTGTGTTGTATACATAATCTATACAGATAAATAAAAGTGGAGTGTCTGTTTGTAATATTAAAATAACCAGTTTTTACTAAATGCATATGTATGTATAGGTACACAGTAGGTACATATAAGAAAATAACATTTTTTTAGTATTTTGATCTGTCTGTCTGTTTTGTTCCGGCTAACCGCTGGAACGGCTGCACTGATTTTGACAACACTTTCACTAGCAGATAGCTGATGTAATAAGGAGTAACTTAAGCTACTTTCATTTTATAATTTTCACGCGGACAAAGTCGCGAGCGGAACTAGAACCACTACACAAACTGTCACCACTATTAGGAGACTCTACAGTTTAAAATTTTGATTAACATTATGATAATGAACGTATAAAAACAACCAAAAAATTCTAATTAATTTCCACTCTATTGATTTGCCTATCACCCCAACTCAAGCTAGCATTAGCTTAATAAAAGATTTGTCATACTACGGGTTTTAGAACTATAAGCGATATAAAAATGTTTGTCTCACACCCAGTTCGCCGCGATAGGACCTCTTCAGTAAACCCTTTTACATAACCCTCCGCATATACATTACTGATAATAGACTCACCGTACCAACCCGCATGTGGTCAGCGTGGCTGGCCATGGCATTGCCCCTCTCGTTCTAAGAAAAGACCCGTGCCCAAAAGTGAAACGATAGGCTTCTGAGTATTTTGTATCCTCGTTGGTCGTGTTGGTTGCAAGCGAGACTGCCGATCGACAGGTCCTGGGATCAAATCTCGGGTCAATAACTATTGGATTTTTCTCATTTAGATTTTTTAGTAGTGGCTCGGAGTCTAGATAAGTGTCCGGTGTTGGGTAATATACTTATTTTCTATTCCATATTGGGACGTAAACGTAAACTAACGTTCGAATGTACTACACTTCTTTGTCAACCTTTTCGGAGATTACAAGGATGATGTTACATTTATTGTAATATTAGCACGGTAGCTTCACGATGTTGATGAAACCTGTTCCTTAGGTTAATAACCCGCTGACTGAAACAATATGGGCGCAGTATTCGGTAATTGTTACAGCGCAATCCCCAACATTACGTGGACACCATTTTGGAATTTTAGGTGCAGGAAATGCTTTCATATGAATGCGAATGACCGAAATGTTGTCCATCCAGTTGTTGGTAGTATCCACGTGCTTTTAAAGGTGCATTTTTGAAAGGGAAAATAATTTGTGAAATGGAAAATATCATGGCTTTTAGCTTTTTAACGTCAGGAACAAGTTTAGGATATCTATTAATAATCCGTAGTTTCATAAATACATAGATGCATAGAAAAGAAACATCGTTATGACTTCACAAACTGTTCACGATCACAAAAGAAAAAACAGACAATCCAGAGGCCCATTCAAAAAAGTATCTAACGATTTAAACTCAACAAACGTTACTACGGATCGGATCCATTAATGAATTCGAATTTGGAACCTTTATTTCGTCTAATTAGAAGACCGCACCATAGACAAAGCACTTTTATTTTATTTTTTAATACGGTTCTGGATAATTTGGTGGTCAAATTGAATTTATTTAAACGTTTTGTTTTTTTCTCTGAGATGCAAGAGTGAAAATGTTTTGTAATCCAATGCATTTCGTTTTGTAGACGAAGGTATGGAGGCAACTAAGGACGATGTGGGTGTTCGATCGTCCATAAATATAACAGAAGTGGCTTATAGTCACACACTTATTAGTATTAATACTTTTAAATACTTAATACCTTTGGGTAATTTAAAACCTACTTTTACAAGTATTCTCTTTTTATAAGCTTATATAGAAAAATAATAAAAATATTAATTGGTACGTAATTTAAATGGAGGGTATGTGAAAAAAAAAAAAAAATGTATCTCTAGAAGGGAAAACAAAGTTGTCCAAAGCGTGACAGCTGTACTATTTCATCTATAAATGTGACTAAAACTACAACTCTTTATGTTATTAAAGTTCTTTCGAAACAAATAAAATTCGCATAGCCTTAGGTTCTGTCTGATTTATTATTAGCGAGCCAAGTCTACTTGTTTGTTAACTCTATGGGACCCCTACAAGCTGTCCGTTGTAGTCCTTTTACGGTTGAAAAGGAATTATTCCGTGCATTTGAATAGTTTGAATCAGATTCATACCGTTACATGTACTTAGACCGCCCGTGTCTTATTTACGATGTCAGTGATTACGTAGATTTAAGATGTCATTTAGATATCCTTTTTACCTACCCCGTGAGAGGTTTGGCGTGACGAAGTAATAATAATAATGTTATAAAAATTTTGTGTTTTTATATTATCTAGATACCTTTTGTTGTTCACTGGTTACTCATAATACAATGAGACGTCAAAATGTTTTTTTTTTATCTTTATCAGCCTATTGCAGTCCTCTGCTGGACATAGGCATGCCTTTAGTATGATATCAGATATTACTTTTTTGTCTTAAATATTAAATATCTTTTTAAATATTAATCGCAACAAATTTGCATTTGAATCTCGAGTTTCTTACAAACTGACCTTAGGATTACCAATTTACGTATAATACTTCACTCCAGTCATTCGCTCATTCACATGGTTCGGTCGTTCATTTCATTCGTTCAAGTCCCAACGCTTGTTAACCGCCAAGAATAGACACGAAACGTATACAATGGAGTCTGGCATTGTTGTATAAAACCAGTAAACGAAAGAACTTAACTCTTTAGTTAAGTTTATGTGCCCGATGCATGGCAATAGGCTCACCACCTATTCCATAGTGGGATGTAAACGTAACTAGTGAAACGTGGGAGTGTACTACACTCTTCTGCCTACCTCTGCGGGGATAATAGGCGTGATTTAACGTTTACTTTTTTAACTTTTTAGTTATTTAAAGTTACCCTGCGTGCTCTAGTATCAAACTATTGAAAAGATATTGACGCACTACATCTTTCTAGATGACCGTCCTAAAGAAAGACGGTTTACTGTTTATTGGGCATTGCAAAGGAGTATGTTTCAAACTTTGTATCAGCAGGTTACCTTACATTCCAATGTAACATAACATCACGCCTGTATTTTTCCGAAGGAGTAGGCAGAGGAGTGTAGTATTCACAGTTATGTTATATGTCTTACGGAAGAGGAGTACAGGCTATTTTCATACACCGGGCACAAATCAAGAACCTTAGCTTACTAGTACTTTCGAGTTAAAAAACCAAGGAGTCCTTGGTCAGCACTACCGCTCGCAACTACCAGATCAATGAAGAAGTCGTCTATAACAAATTTATTAGTTTTCACCGTATGTTACAGTGTGTCTGCTTAGCACATCGTTCAAACTCGTTAAGTCATTTGTACCTGACGGCTGTAAGAGCTGAGGTACTCACTAAAGCTCAATTCGTTGCGGGTAGCGCCACCGTTGTGATCTAACAGATGGCAGCACTGTTGTTTCTGACAGGCAATATACATTAGATTCCTTATTATAGATGTTATTTGTAATGAGACATCACAATAAAGATCATATTTTCGTAGTACATAATCTATTTAATATACGAACTCACAGACAGATGTACGTTACGTCTATATATTGCTATGTACACCCCATATTATACTGTATAGTTAGCGAGGTGTGAAAAAACAATGGGTGTGGTGCAATTAACCTATTTATTTATACATGTGTACAGTTAAAATTAACTTTTTGGTTAAAACACAATGCCTTGCATTAAACTTTATTGTGCATTGTTTTTTTTTGTTGATATGTGTGCCATTGTATTGTAAATGACTTGCATTTGCCGCGTATTTTGTAACTCTGCTCCATAATCATCAATTGGGGAATTTCGTAGGCAATTTAAAATGTAGGTGTATAAGTAAAACACAGTAAGGTACATGGGTGTATATTTGAATACATTTCTGCCGTTCGTATAATTGTTAAAATAATGTTATATTATCACGTCGTGCCCCTCGCAGGGTAAATAGAGAATATCACCTGCGAAATATCCTTCTAGACCTGACTTTTCTTCTGCACTCATTACTCTACTAACCTCGGAGATAACTGACTGCCTCATCAGCGATCATTTGAACCCTGTAAAATAGCCTATCGAAATAATCTAATTGTAAATGGAAAAGAACTTCATATACACATAGAAAGTAAACCTGGCACATCACTTATTTCTTACTCTATATTTAAATAAGCTATCCATCTCTTTCACAATCCTTAAAACTAATGTAATTAGTAAGCCCTGTATAACATTTATAGTTTGTTTATTTTTCTTTTTATATGTTTATTTATACATTTATGACGTCGAAAGTGAAATGAAGGTAATTAATAGAGTGATTAAGTTTCTCGTCGGATCCGCAGTGAGCTGTAAATCACACAATCAACGGGGCAATAAAATACAAACGAAGTGCAGTGTGAGGGATTTGTGCGTGACCTAAGCTCTGTATGGTTTGATATGTGTGATTTGTACGTCATTTGTGAGCGATTCGGAGAATTAGATGACGAAAATATAGAACAGTTTGTTAAGACCGCCATAGGAGTTACAAAAAGTCAACCTTCGAAATTTGAAATTCGGACAGATTAAAAAATCACGGTGCAAGATGGTTGCGATAATTTCTATTTACCCTATGGTGGGTTTTCGTTATCAGCTACAATTAATGTAAATGTTGAGATAAAATACTAAATGAGCAAAACATTTAAATACAAATACGAAACATTTATTACATCACGAGGCACATACAATACATAAATGTAACGAACTTCAAAATCGTATTAATAAATAATGTTTCTTTCATTGGCTTTATGTACCCCGCTCTTTCAATAAAAGGAGAAAAAAAAAACGGAAGACATTTTTTTTATTGTTTACGTCATTAATTAAATCTCGACCATAAACTATATAGAACAGTAAAACAACACTAAAGCATAGGTTGCCACTTTAAAAATAACTGTAATATGAGCATAATAAATCAGAGCGCGGATTGATTGATTTCGGAGTATCTGACTAATTTGTTTTAATTTAGATAATTCATTGACATGACGTTGAAATATTTCAATCAGTTATATCACTGTGGCAAGCTTTTCATTTAAGCCAGGCTCTTACATACGTTGTATACTTTTTGAATCGTTGAACTTTTTGAATAAATATGTTACTTTAATATTTTAGAATTGTTTGTAATAGGTTAAAAGCAATGAAAAATACATGTCATATCTGCAAAGAAAGGTCTCGCTACAATTAAAAAATATTAAAAACTAAGGCAAAACATGTTACGTAACACGTCAGTAAAAATACAGAAATATTATACAGAGTAGGCATACGACACCGAGTGTTAAATACGACTTATAGAGCTGACGGGACATTTGCGGAGACTACAGTATAAAAATACGTTGCGCGATACATTTACATCGTAATATATGACGCGTATGAAAACGGAACATTGTGCCGTTCACAAAAGAACGAACATCAACGTTGTAATACTTGTAGACGAACTAAACGTGTCATAATACGTGTGTTTTATAATATTATAGCAAATATTCACCAACTCTAGCTATGCTATGTATATTTAAGCGCTCATTAAGTGCGCAGTAATATGTCAATATATCGAGATATGTTCAGCTATAACGAGATGTCTTGATACATTTGTTCACATTGGTCGAAGTAAGACAGGTATACATAATTATATATTATAGCTCTGTGTGTGACAGCCCTACATGTGAACGTTTATTACGTTCCCGGGGAGCGAGGCGCTGCACGCGCCGTCCGTCCATTTGGTGTTGTTAGTTGCGTCTGTCGTGCGCTTTAATTTTAGAGAATAAAACTGTTCGTATGCTCTTGTTCTGCGTCTATCGATCGCGCCGACAACTGACGAGCCGCTGGGAATGTTTTTGAATGAATGATCGAATGAATAGTTTTACAACTGTTGTTTTCGTTCAATGTTTTTATTATATAACCAATCACATGTCACTTTTTGTAATGTGATTATTGTTATTGTCATGCTGGGCTCCTTAGGAAGGAGGCAAAGGGAACCGAGTGCCAAGTATCTCCATTGCGACACACCTGATATTTTTAACTTAAATTCATCACTCTTTTCATACGCGTTTTCTACTACAATTATTTTATATCCCAACGTTTATTACTCATATTGTAAAAAAATCCAAATACCTTTATTAATTTTTTTCAAACTAGTTTAATCGTTTTCTTTTTTAGTGTCGAAATCGTGGCGTGGGCTCCATCGACTTATAATTAAAACTTGTCGTTGTTCTATGTAATTAAAAGTTTGATCCGCCCACGCGAGTTATGCCGAGCTGTGGAAATTTATTTATTAGATGAGCCATTGAAAATAAAAGATACCGTCACATCGATGAGCCCTGGTTACCTCTAAATGATGGTGTATAGAGTATATAAATATTCCCTGGCCTTCAGACGCAGAGCTTGTGTTTGTGGCCGTATTGATGAGGTGTCTATTTGTCTTGTTTCCGTCTGTGTTGTTCGGCTACACTGTATTGCAAATTCAAGCTTTTGATAAAAATATTCCAAAGGTATGTTGGGTACTTCGCCAACGTGGCAGAATATGGTCTTACCGTTCTTATTTTGAAGGCAGTTGCTTGAAGGGGTATAAGGATTAATTATATTGAACATTAAGGGTATTGTTTACTTGACTTTTCTTTAATGTGCTTTTATAGATACGTAATTATTATACTTAAATTTAATTTTTATTATAAAACTTATTGTTTGTCTTAAACGGTAACAATTACTTTACATGTTAAGTACCAAAAATGGTTATGTGTATTTTATTTTTTTTATGCGCTGTAATTAAAGCAAGAGCTGTAAGCTGTAAATCGTCGAGACGGCAAAATCTTTGCGGCCACACCGCTTGTAAACAGCCAGTCATGAAGTAATTCAAAGAAATGTCAAACGGAATTAAACCCGTCGCACGCAAATAACATAAAAAGGCACGCATAATCCCCAGAATCACACTCGACTCATTGATTGCGTTTCAGTGAGTAACCGTCCACAATGAAAACCCGCATGGCGGCCATGTTAAAATTCCTTCATTACTCGCACCAATTGAACGAGGTTTTTGACCCCAAAGGGATGATTTTAACAATGTCAATCGAATAAACTCCGATGATTTATCGATTAACACTTCGCTTTTTCAATTGGTTTTTTTTCGAACGCGCCTCACTTGGCTGAATGGCGATTGGTATCATTGCCTGTTAAACTTGACAGTACTGCCATTGCCGTCTTTTATCTGCCAACACTACCGTTTTTTGTTGGCGAATTATCATTCTACAACAGGTTGTTTTTTGTCGTGTGGAATGAGCTTTCAAGTGCTTCCGGTAACTTTTTCTCGATACTCAGTTATTTAAGAGTTTACAGTTAACCGGTACCGATTATTTATATTTATTAAGTAGGTCAAATGTCATTTAAATATTTACATACATGCACCCTGAACGATTAAAATAAAGCTAACTATACGTATTTTTTAAAATATTTTCGTGCACCGAAGTAATAATGTATATGTGAAATGACGATTGTTTGTGATGTAATTGTGACATGTTTGTTACATGGTTTTTGGAGGTTAGAATTAAAACGGCGGGCATGCTTTAGTTCTATTTTGGCGCCATATTGGGAGCAATGACCCGCCCGCGGTGCGTTGATACGCGAACGGGTTTGCGTCTTGTACAGTTTTGCCGCGAATTGTAATTTTGTTATTGTTGTTTGCTAGAGGACGAACAAGAGATTGTTTATTTGTTTTTCATTTTTTTATACTACTCCGTTTTAAGTATTTGTGATACGATTGTGAAATCTATCAATTAGATGAAATATTTTTTAAATATGTATATAAATTTAAGTAGATGTTACATGTAATCTTAAAATCTATCTACCCACATGTGTATCCCCATTTGGTTTCTTTAGAAGGTTATGACCTAACGTTTCCTCGTTTTGAAAGCTGATTGGTGTCCAAGAGAAAAACGAGAATGATAACGACAATGAGTGGTAGGTATTACTTTTAAATTAACCGCATTGCTCTTTGATTATACTGCCTCGCCTGCCTGCTATTAATTTATTAGACTGCCTTGTTGCTCGTGTTGGTTGCAAGCGTGACTGCCAATTTTTATGTCCTGGGATCATATCCCGGGTCGGGCACTATTGGATTTTTCTAAATTAGATTTTCTAATACTGGTTCGGAGGCGTGATCTTACGTTACGTTTTTTAATAAACACTTCAGTAACACCAAAAGATATTATACCACTTATTGTTAGTGAAATAATAAACTAAAAGCTCCGTTATGAATTCACATTAATTACATTACAAATCCTTTTAAATTTGTATGACGCATTCAAAAGAATCATGGCCACCTACACGAGGCGCGACGTCTAAAAATTAGGCTGAACAAATTAATTACATAACGCATTTACAACGGAAAACATGTGCGAAACATTTGGTGTGCTGTATAAATGTAAGCTAAGAGATTGAAGATTTAAAAAGCAAGCAAAATTAGATAATATTTTTGAAAAGTAGCAATAATTCGTGCCTTTATTAAGTTTGCGTCACTTATTTTCGAATACTACTAATTCATTGGACGTGTTGGTTACAAGCGTGACTGCGGATCGAGAAGTCCTGTGTTCAAATCCCGGGTCGAGAACAATTAGTTCTTTCTAACTTTATTTTTCTAGTAGTTTTTCGAAGTCTGAAAATGCGCCCGGTGTATGTCAATAGGCTCACCAGCTCCTTCATAGTGGGACGTAAACGTAACTAATGAAACGTGGGAGTGTATTACACTCCTCTGCTTACCTGTTCGGGATATAAAGGCGTGGTGTTACGTTATAATTTTAAAATGTAAGTCTGACTGCTGTACCTCAGTATAGAGAGAGTTCCTCAAGGATGCATACTGGGACCGCAATTATTTAATTTCCATGTTGCTAGCGGGGTACTTAGAGCATCGTGTGCCGTATATCTCGATCCTTACAGATCTGACGATACTTTACTTATCGCTTTTCATCAGGTGGGATAGCAGTCGAACGCTAATCCATTATTAATTAAAAAAACGGTTTATGAAGAAAATTCTACTGAGATAAACAAAACACTACTAATTGTGTTTAATTACACGCATATTTTTGTAGACCGCATTATTATCTCGATAGCAGCGTTACAATCCTTCCCACTGGTGGTATTGTTTGAAAGGCATACTTTCTATTCACTTAAAAGGAAGCCCATTGAAACAGATAGACCATTATAAATCGCAACGTATTTAGGCGAGTGGGCTCCTATAAAGGCTATCATTACGTCGTTGCTCAAGGGGTTGGCAGCGAGAGCTTTCATTACATACTTTCACTCGCTGTTGTTGTTTAATAACAGTGTGTAGCTTTGAAATACTGTTTTTCTATCTCACTTATTATTATGGTATACGCAGTAGAGGTAGAAGATATTTTCCAAATTAATCCTTATACGAGTATGTAATATTAGGTACATCCCTTTAATCATGCTTATAGAGAAAGATTTGTGGAAATCTTTCACAGTCTCCTGTGTCTTTTCGCAAAACTCCGATTATTTCAATTGCGAAGTCCAATGAAATCAGTTCAGCAGTTTTAACATGGATATTGCAACACAGATGTAATGTAATTCTTATACAGAAATAATTATTCTCGTAACTCGAGGCAGATGCTTATATTCGTAATTTAAATCCACAGTCAAATGAACCTAAGCTTTAGTGACAAGTTAAGGTCGTCTTACTGACTTAGAGCTAACTGCCACAGTATAAAAAAGACATTAGCATACTGTTTGATGTTTTTCTGTGGGTTTCTTAAGTTTCCTTAGACGTTCATTTAAAATAAGACATATTCTAGCTGTGACAATAAACTATATGCCGTATTTTATTTCCCGTTTTATTCTCAGTTTCATTTGAAAACTGTTGTCTATTCATTTGTCTTTAGTCTTCCATTTTTAAACTTCTTTTGTTTATATTATTTATATCATAATCGGAGTCTGTATATGTGCCCGGTGTATGGTAATACACTCACCACCTATTCCATAGTGGGACGTAAACGTAACTGCTGAAGCGTGGGAGCGTAGATACTACACTCCTCTGCCCACCGCTTCAGAGATTACAGGCGTGATATTACATTGTTTTTATTTATAATAAGCCTCCCTCGAAGTGCGGGAAGAATGCAATTTGTGTCTGGTTTTAAGTAATTCTGAAAGGCGTGATCAATTTAGAGACAGTACAGATTAAATGTGCGGTTAAACTTCATAGCTTTGAATAAGACAAATGTTGAGGGTATGTGGTCACCTTCGCTTACGGCCACTGGCAACATATGAGGTGTTACCAACGAACAGCCAGCCTCGAAAGATTCGGTTACCGCCTCGTTTGAAGGACCCCATGTCATAGCGCAACGGGAGTACCTTGGAGGGTAGAATTTAAAAGCTTGCATGTTCATATCAATAACGAACAACATGATTTAAAGTCACGCACGTTTCCCTAAGGTTAAGCTCTGTGTTAATATTTTTTGTGCCTTTTGTACATTTCTTTCAAATTCACTTTCATTGGTCTTTAAAAATTCTCGTCTACTAAAAATATTAATAATAATATAAACCACAAAGATACAACTTCAAATATTATCGCCAAGACTGTAATGTAAGGATAGGGATATTTGGCACTAGATCCTTTGTGACTACACCGTAAGGAATCTGGCGTAATCTTATAATAACCTCCGACAACGACGTCTACGAGCAAAGGAACTCCGCTACAGAACGATTTAACAAAAACATTATTATAAAACGGCACCTCCAATATGGCCGCCAACACAAACAATAAAACACAAACAAGGACTCCACTGTTTTTAATCTGTGCACGAAGCTCGTTCAACTTTACAGCTTTATAATCCTAAGGCTTTCTCGGGTAATTCTGTCTCGCTCCCACAAAGCCAAAAGTACAAGGCGCGATAGGGACAGCACATAATGCATAAGCTCGGTAAGCTCTCCAGTTGTTCATTCACATACTGCGCTGCATTCTGTTATAGTGATGTGTTATGAACAGGTGTGTGAAGTATCGATATCATAAAAATGTCGATATATAATATGTATGTATGAAGAGAGCTTTAAATGTAGAAGTAGCAGATCAGGTTCGTAAGGATAAATATATTTTAAGGATAAGGATATGGATAGATATATTTAAGCATAGGATATTTTTGGCTCTCGGTGTTCTCTGCCGACCCCGTAATCTTCTATACGTGTGGTCTATCGTATTTTATCTCGTTATCTATACGTAATCTACATCATGGTCAAAATGTTAATCGTATTTTATTTGATTACAGGTACTTTATATTTGCGGTACATATAAAACACCAAATATGAATTCAATATGTAAGTATGGCAAAGCTTGTAAGTGTATGAAGAGAGATGAATGTAGGAAAATCACGTCCGGTTTATGTCGATAGTGGTATTTGACACATAGTGCTCTCTGTTCACACCGTACTGGACCTGGCGTAACGATATAGGTAATAGTAATAACAAAGAAATGTTTTTGTATAGTTTTAAACCATTAGTGAAAATGACGTAATCACCAAAACATATGTTTCATATCACACGCGGTCTATTTTTCAGCTTCCTTCATTAAAACTATTGGCCATTCAGTTCAAGGTCCGCCGAATTGTGTTACGCCGCTTGCAATTGTACAAATGGACGTCTTATAGTTTCGACCTTGAATTTTTTTGCGAACTGTACCAAAGTTTAATTACGCGACATTGAAATAGTTCTTTTCATAAGTAACACGTGCACGAAATTGTATTAAGCTTTCGACAATGTACTAAGCAGAGCCTTAACTTATCCAGAACCTTCTTCAGGTCATGTGTGAAGTACCAATAAGCGATTGGTTAGCGCGTAAGGCTAAGTTGTAGGTGTGTCACATTATGAGAGGACATTCATAAAATGATGATAATAAAACTAATAGGTTTTCTTATAAATGCATTTCAAACCCTTGTTTCTAGAAAGCACCAGGAATTCGTATTTGGGTTTAATTTTAAATGTGTCGTGAATATATACGATTAAATTATGTATGCCAGTTTAAATCACATATGTTTTTGACATGGTCCGAATAGTTCTCGACTTATTCGCGCTCCCTCTTCATGAACCGCCGCCGACCGCAATAGAAACTGACAATTTAGTCACTTAATCATCACATTACTTTATTATTAATATTAATAACGCTCTGACCATAAACAATATGTTCGGCGATGCCTTTTTTGTATATCGATGTTTGTTTACCGATATCTCTAACAATACATCACTACCGATCCGGTTCCCGTGAATTGGCACAAGGATCGTCTGCAGCGGACGTTTATAGCGAACTGTGGTTCACTCCATTCATCGGCGCCCCTGTTCAGGGAAGGTAGTCGAGGAAGTTCGCTGGAAAAAGACGATTACACTTACAAGTACTTTCCATGATTAATGTCATAGAAATGGGAAGGAATATTGTCGATGCTAGTCCGCTCGCTTCTCGGCCTTTAAAATCCAGCAGTCTTTGTTGGGTCGTCGTACCACCTGGTAGGAAGGGAAGGCGACCTATAATTCTATTTAGTCCTGCCTCAGTTCAAATCCCGGGTCGGGCACTATTGGATTTTTCTAATTGAAATTTTATAATTGTGCCCGGTGTATGGCAATAGGCTCACAACTTATTCCATAGTGGGACATAAACGTAACCGGTGAAATGGGGGAGTGTATTGCATTCCTCTGCTTACCTTTTCGAGGATTTCAGGCGTGATAGGGCTGCTGAAAAATGGTTAAAGGCACGCTATCCAACCTATTGGGTTGGATATTCAGAATAAATGGCAGATTAAAGAATGAAAAAAGATAAACCCAACGAAAATGTTGATGGATGCAGGTCCTGAGAGATGTTAAACAAATAGGTCTAACGCTGGCTGACGGGAGAGTCACAATAAGTCGACCCCAAAGGGTGTGTTAAGAGAGTTATGAATGTGGAAGAAACGCATCAGGTCCGATAGTGATGTTCAGCACTCAGTGTTCTCTGCCTACCCCGTGGTCCTGCTGGGCGCAATAATAATAATAATTCTATTCCATTTAATTCCCCTCTGATACATTCACGTCTGTTAATATCTCCTATATTAATCTTACATAAGGTTTTACTTATATGCACTAATTCATTTCCATTTTAATGTAGCTAAGAAAATAGAATAACAATTTGCACAGATACAATTTCAATATGCTGGTTAGTAACAAAAATTTAAATAAATATAATTAAGCGAATAAATTTAAACGAAAACCATTGTAAATCACATGTGAACTAATATAATTAGGAACATTTTTATCTTAACAACGCTGGCGCTGCGCACAATGCGGTATCTCCAGCTTATTTACACGAGTTGTTCGGGGCCTTATAAACCGCATGAGAGATTTTACGACCGCTTTATCAAGATAACACTTGATACGGCACATTTTTGAATTTAGAACTTTTATATTTTCAAATAAGAAAACACGACACGTCTCTGACGTGTTGTAATACGATCTAATTGGAATAGTACTTTGATTTTAGTTGTCTCGTCAATACAGAGAAAAACAAAATGAATTTGGTACGCGATTCTCTTTAAATTATTATATCTATAAGAAACTTCGTGCGTCACCAAATTCATATTCTTTTTCTGTCCATCAATGCGACATTTTTCATTTAAATACGCGCTGATGGCTTGTCTGCTCAATTTGTATAATATGTATTTCTATGCACTTAATACTATTGGTGCGCTCATTACAAATGACAACCATAGATAATGTTTCTTTTTTGTGAATATTATTTATTACAAATGGATTGTACGTTCGGTTAGTGTCTGTTTGTTTTCAAATAGTAACTTATTGTTTGATTAAAAGGCCAGTGCATTAAATTGAAGCATAACATAGACTCTAAGATTAAACTAAATTTGTAAAAAGTAAAACCGATAACTAAGTCTGATTTTCGTCTGTAAACAGTTCAGCATAAAATGATAGTGATATTATTAATGATGTTTTGGATAGCTCCATACATCTTGGAATTGAACTTGCAATAAAACTAAAAACATTGAAACATAAATATATCTCGAAATACTTAGTTATACAGATAAATAATTTTAAACTCATAACGAAAACTAGTTTATTTAAAGGATATTTGTCAAGATGTGAAATAAGATTGAATATGAAATAAGAATACATATTTTATAAGACCCTGAGCGAACACTACATATCGACATGGACGGACTATTTTTCGCTGTAAATTGCACAGATAAAAAATGCCTTCAAAAATTTTGAATTCCAAAAGAGTAAACAACATTTTCTAGAACAATAAAGAATTATTCAACTGTTTTCCACACGCCAGGGCCGTTGCTGTCTGAATTACAAATGGCATATAAATATTTACCGCCATTTCGATATTGACACCGTTATTTTGCGAAAAACCAAATTGTCCTGAATGGACCAGAGAGAGGATGAGACAATGCTTGAATGTGAAAGAGATGGAATGCTTAATTAGTATGGCTTTTTATTTTGTCCTACTGCATGTGGAAATACGAAAATGGAATATAATGCTCGAGTGTGAAAGAGGTAGAATCCTTAATGTGATATGTCTTATTGTTATTTTGACCCGCTGGAAGTGGAAAAGAGAAAACGAAATAGTCAATGATCATGCGTAAAAGAGAAGTAATGCTTAATTCGTGATGCCGTTTTAATATGTTAAACAGGCAGAATGACGGTCATTAAATTGATTGTGCTCTTATACAGCCAGGTTTTTTTTATGTGAAATTGACATTCTACAATTGAATTCATGAACATTAAAACAACCTTTAAACATGTTCTACAGCGAAATGTAAGTTTAAAATCATCCTTTTCTTTTAATACAACGTACCTACTTATTTAAAATATACCTATATTATGTATAGGTATACCGCCCTCTATGTGTTACTTATTTTTCGCTGTCTCTTTCCCATTTAGCGAATGTGATATGTGACGAAAGAGATAGAAAATTGAAACTGGAGTTTCTATTGGGAACCGTTAGCATTACTTAATAAATACTACTACTATCATTATATTACAGTGGGATTGTTACTTCATTTGTATGATAGAAAATACATAACATATATTTCTTAAGAATTCGTTGATTGAATACATACGACCAAGGACAAATTTCTTGGTTACCTCCGGGAAAATAAAACAAAAAAAAAGAACATCACGCGTGTAATCCCCGAAGAGGTAGGCAGTGGCGTGTAGTACAGTATTATTATTGTACACATTTAAATCCGTATATATAATCTGTAGATATAATACCTTACTATTAATGTCATGTCGTAGGTATTACCGCCATGTAAATGTCGCTTGTGGTTAATACCACTTACTGTCCGGAGCTTGTACTGTATACAGTACGGTGACAACGCTCGGGGTGCATTTGCCGTGTCCCGCGAATTGGGTGACCATGATCTATTTATGACGAGGGACTGTGGGACAACTTAAGATATTTTTTTGTTTGTTATATATTTTTTGTGGCATATATTCACATGGTATATAATCACACTGAGATTGTGTGCTGTTAATGACTGAAAGGTTAATGGTGTATAGATCAAAATAAGTTTGATTAAACAACCGTTAATTGTAACAAATAATGAATAAGATATTCCCAATCCGATAAATTTGTGACATGGATAAAACCCAAGAAATTATAATAAACAGCTTTGTCCAGTAGTGATGGCATTTCTTACATGCCGGTCACCATCATCAGCTTATCTCAGTCCACTGCTGGACATAGACCTCTCCTGGCATGTCCGGGGCGCATCCACTCGTCCCGTCGAAACGGGATTATAACGAAAAGCCAGTCTATTACGTAGTGAAAAGAAGATTAGTCCCATGTATTGAAGCCGGAACCGTGGTCACACCGCGAATGACTCACGGTACAGTCACCGAGATGAATGTTACAATTGTGTTTTATAGGTCACAGTTCAATTCCGGGAGGTTCAGTGGGAAAGTCTCGATATAATATTGCGTGCAACACACAATTGTGTGTTACACACATAAGAGAAACGTGCGTGTGATTGATTATGCGTCATAACTCACAGGTGTACCGTTGTAAAAAAAATATGTAAATAATGTTTTAACTGGATGCCACACATTTATGCATTTTACGAAACTGATATAAGTACTCGTGCTTTTTCTTCTATACTGTATGAAGTTTCACTGGCTGCTTACTGTAGCGTGACTTGTCTGGTGATCCATTGGTAGCTGGTTCGATTCCAATTTAGGATGATAAATATTGATGTGACCAACACGTGTGCTGGTGTTGTACCCGTGTATAACTAACAATATGTAAAAGAGTGTATTTAGAGATATGTAGAAAAAATTCAAGTGTCTTTCTCGTTGTCATCTCATTACGGGTGTATTCTATAGTCTGTAGAACAGTCCGTAGAAAAGAATACAACACTAGATTTTTATATTGCGCTTTAAAGCATTTCTCGTTTTTCTGTTATCCGACCTGATAGGAGAGAAGATGGGTGCTAAAGGAAATGCTACTCTCTCTTAATTTCACTATCCGAAAAAAATCAAATATTTGATGGAAAAATCCAAGGCATGCACAGCATTATCCCATAGCTTCATCATTACCAATTTTCCCAGATACGTCAGTACTCCCAGATACTGGCTGACGGGATAGTTGAGAGTCACGACAGGTCTGTAAAGATAGAGATATTTGGCACTCTGCGCTCACTGCCTACGCCGAAACGGGCATGGCGTGATTATGTTATGTAACAATAATAATGATACCTATCGATATCGGAACCACTCGTACAGTTATTTGGATACTTAAGTCATGGTAAATTTGAAGGGGATTTTTCGAAGTCAATAAATCACCACGACTGGGCGTCGAGTGCCAGGGCGACACTCGAGATGACAATTAGGAAACTTATCAGCTACTCATTCGAGCATCAGTGGCACTTGTGTCCCGCGGTGAGTCACGAGATGAATCAATTGATGCGCGAACGCGGGCGCCTCTGTCACAATGACTCCAATTTGGTTCCAGGCATGAGAGATAGCGTTTAAAACAAGATTTTTAGGATACAATTCAGATTCACTTCACAATAGCTTTTTTTGTATATACATAATATGCATTTTTCTAACTTACGTCAGCGTGGTTGTGGAAACGTCTAGCGCCATCTAGTATCGAATAGAGGAAGCTTCACATTATTTGTAATGAAATTTTAAAAAAATCGAACTAGTTTTACACGCTGATGTTTTGATTAGTTGTCAATATACAGTATTATAAGCATAATGACAGGCATAGGTAGTGATAACCTAGTTGTGTATAGTGGAGTCTCCGAGTTAAGAGGTTCTGGGTTCAAATACAACGGAGAAGAAAAATCTGTACACTTTAGAGTTCTTATGTTAATTCTAGTTCTGATGTTTTCTAAGGCGTGTGAAGTTCACCAAACCACACTTGACCAGCGTCGAGGATTGCGGCCTTACGCTTCTTCATCGTCAATCCTTTTATCGCTTCTATTTCACAAGATGAAGCATAATAACGTTATAAAACTTGAAACATCCAATAACTTTCCATCAATATTATGATTTGTAGAAAAAATATTCGATAACTTAAAATGTTTTACTAAATACGCTTTGTTCTAGTAATCTACACGGATCTTTTAATATCTTACAATCACGCGACAGTATTAAAACTTAAATTGTTCGAGTGGAGTGCATCTCGCGCGTTAAGCGTCATTTGACTCCTTAGTGTAATGACTTGTCACTTTGTTTATTGTCTGTTCAGTACACATCCGCATATTTCATAACAGATGTTACAAAAAAGAATGGATATACTAAAATAAAGTCAAGAGTAGTCATTTTACATGAAAATAGTTACTGATTACGGTCTTAATAATTATTATTATACAAGGATACTCCCGTGTCTAGTTGAACGATAAATGGTTTTAACATGATTTGATTATCACACCAACATTTTCCTGCATGGAAATCGAATCCACGACCTCTCAGCGAGGCCAACTAACCAACGACCAAACAGCAAATGCACGAGTATGAGATGACCTACTAATTTGATGGTGATATAATTTAAACAAATCAAAGGGATATATAAATATCTCTATAATACGGTGTAATTATGAATGATTAGTCACACATGTGGAAAGTGATAATGATAATATGTCCAAGTCTTGAATTTGGTATTCGGTGTGCACAGAACAACGCGGCGCAGGTCGTGACTTAGGGCCGCCGCGGGCTCTTTTGTTGGTCTTGACTAGGTTCTAACAATGGCTAATGGGGTTTTAATTATTTATTAGCAGCTATTATAGGAACGGAACGTTGACGGAAGAGTTCACATGGTTAATAACATTTGTCATCGTATAAGAAACGGGTGGCGGAATAGGAACAAAACAAAAGAAAAGTAAAAGAGAAGGTTAAAGGTGAACAACTTTATATCAGCTGTGAATTTACACAGGCTTCTGAGATGACGTAATGTGACAGAAAATAAAAGAGAAAACGAAAGAAAGGATTTAAAGGGACAACATTAAAGAACCGATTGAAACACGAAAGAAAGAGAGAAAAATTATAAGTTGTATGTAGTACTTATATAAATAGATAAGACTAAGAATTCCTTTAATTAACACAAATAGAAAACTAAGAGATGAATGAACGAATGTCGGACGACACGCAAGTAAATTCGCACTTAATTTGCCGAAAATAGAATCATCTTGTATAGCTCAACTCCCTGTTAATCCGCACAATAACAAACACGAATGAAACGGAACATTAAAGAGATATCTTTGTCTGGACGGCACAGAAGACATCTTTATTAAAGGCCCACAAAATCTACAACCGTAAGAAATCTTAAGACAAACACTGAATAGCCAATTTGAGAGGGATGAGTCTTGAGTTAAATAAAGGAGGACATATTAGAATGGGATTTCTAAGGGTTTATTTACGATCAGACTATACGTGATTCATTTCTTTTATTTTCTCCGAGTTGGGGCGGAGTAAGAGTATATTCCCCGACGCCGTGCCGGGGATACAGAGTGTCGTAAGAGGCGAGTAAACCCAACGCTGTACGTCTATAGGCAGCGGCATAGGCGGTGCGAGAAGCTATGTTCTGCGATCCCCAACTCGCATGCCTCGCGTGGGGATTAAGGGCATATCGCTTTAGAGGAGGTCCACGTTCTGCAGCAATAAGCTGATGATGATGTTGCTTTCTGTCAAAATCTTCAACTTGTGAATATCGTCGTGATAACGTAACATCGTTAACGTTGGCAACCGTTTGGTTCTGATTTCTCGATTATAGCGATTACCTACTCTACTATTTTTCTGATTCTAGTCGGTTGGTCGAAGTGATCGTTGTGTATAAACATCTTTCTTCTTATTCTCCATTAAGACTTCCACTCAATATTTGGGACAAACTATCTGTAGTAGATTTATGCAATAAAGGAACTTTAATATTAAATAGGCTGAATGCAACTGTGAGATCGGACTATCGGGACAAAACATGAACTTCAACAGCGGGTTGGCAAGCGACGGTTGGATTGCAGAACGTACTAGGAAATATTGGGGAGATTAACCGTTAAGACTTCAAAGCTTGACAAACAAACGAATGTACATGTTTGCATCTGACAGTAGCTGTGGCAGTAACTATGGGTCTGACATCACCGTTTCATGAGCAAATAGATATTTTGGAACATCTCCAGACATAACCGTCTGGTCCAATAGTAGGCCTGAAGAGTCTGTGTTATGGTGACCGTTCATACATATAAATATATATTTATATACTATTCTTACACGCAAATACAAAGAAAATACTTGTGCTCAACACGTAAATATTTTTCCTGGGCGGGAAACGAACCCATGATCTTCGGCTCAGCTGCTAGTTTCGGTAACCATTGGACCATCGGTCAAATCAGCGACCGTTAAAATTGGAACCGTGTCTTGGGAGCCAAAACCTCTTTAGTAATAAGAAAGTCGATTCCAAGAAAAACTTGGGCCACATGCTCTCAACTACTAACAGAGCGGATGTTATGAAAAACGCTATCACTGCTTATTAACTGATCTAACTCGAAATATTATAAGTTTTGTCCGTAGTGCAGTCCCGTAGAGTAAGCTAACACAGACGGATCTTGTTCAATATATTTAAATACTAACATTATTTATTATCCTTACCCCTTATTCCACGGGAGGACAGCTTAATTAGTGGAAAGTCGGAACAGTATTTCTCTGTCTACTCCTTCGGTGAAATACTAGCTTGATGTTATGTTATATTAATTCTATGTTACTTGTTACTTGTCATTGTTGTGTATTACATATGGAGTGTTTAAAACATATTCAAATATAATATTTATTCTCATACCACTTCGTGAGCTTACTGTATTTTGAGGCTTCATATCTATAAAAATGTATTCATAGATACCATCAATTAATATTGCGTTTTCGAATTTTGTATATTATTGAAATAAATTACAACATTGTAATAACCAATAATAACGGCATTCTAAAGTAAAATTTATACGGCCTTAAACCTTCTGATACTGAGAGAAGTCATGAATTGATGATAGTAAAACTAGAATTTGTTGTTTACGAATATATAAACGTAATTGATTATCTTCATAAATTTTGCAAATGGCCACTCATGAGATTACAGATGTTGCAATTAAAAATAATATTTCGTGTAGAGCGTTTATGGCTTAGCTGCTCTGTGGACTAGACTAGCTTCTTGCCTATAAAATTGCACTTTATTCGTACACCCTATTAGAGTTTATTACGAAAGGGTATCAGTTGGGTATACATTTAATATTACACTCGCTACTTGACCTAGTGCTGTGACTCACACTGTGCGATGGCTTGATATTGCTTGTAAGGAACTAGCTTTATCTTCACTACTCTCTTTCTTATGGCAGTTTTAAAACCACTTTAATAAAGATATCTTGAAAGCATCATGCATGCATTTGCAAGTTCTTGCGTCAATGTTTTTCTGCGGTATATTAAAATATTGTATTATATATTTTATATAGTGTCTAATTTGTCTAACTGTATTATTTGATTGCCGCGTTGGTCGTGTTGGTTGCAAGTGCGACTGCCGATCGGGAGGTCCTGGGTTCGATTCCCGGGTCGGGCACTACAAAA
>DWDU01000102.1:0-24719 GCA_018245575.1 Jemadia suekentonmiller | reverse complement strand
ACGAGTCAGTCATTATAATAGTCATTATAATAATTATAATAGTTTATATATATATATATATATATATATATATATATATATATATATATACAATTATTAGCTTTCAGATAATGTTCAGATCTTTTCAATAGTTATCAGTATTGTATCGTCATGCCAGAGTCCTTACGCCGTAGATAAAGAACGCCAAAAGAGTCCCAAATAACTCTGTACAGAGCAGAGGTATTTTAAATTCATCACTCTCTTCATATAAAGCTGTAAGTAATGAGTGCAAAATTCGCAGTCACGGGAAGTTAATTAAAAATAAACGTGTCTACTAGTTTTTACTACTCGAGGAAAATATTTCAAAATATTTTAGCAAACCAATGTTAAGTAGAATAATTCGCGCGCCATTGCTAACACTTCTAAAAGTTACGACTGAAAACTGTTACGTAAACCTACACAATACTCCACTGTTTGTTCACTGAAAAAAGTTTAATTTAAATGTATACTATACCGTAGCTTTCTCGGAAATAAACATTACAGTTTTTGTGGGCTCGACTTGCTATTGTAATGCATTAAATCGAGTCAAACAGCAACTGAAATATTACAAAGTTCTCTCAGGCTTTTACAGTGGGGTAATTTTATTACAGGCTGAAATTATTTTAAACTTACTATAAATCTTCATGCTGCGTTCAGGTTTAAAAAAACTTTTGGACTCTTCAAGGCATAAATAAGGCATAAATGTTTAAGATTGCATATACCTACGCCGACATATTCCAATTTGAAGCTTTAACTTGGAGAATTATTGGAATTAAGTATAATGGGCAATAAGCATATAAAAATATTATTTTGTAGTCAGTTAGGCCTAAATGGGACCAACAAAACCCGAAATAAATTGAAGTTAAAAACAGATTAATTTGTATGTATATTATATACATCTAAAGCAGTGTTTACTTTCTGCTTTCTATAGAGTCTCGGCGGTGCATAATTGTAATTTAAATTTATAAATGAATGTTTAATTACTTTACCATTGAGTGTTACGCTTTCCTCTAATATTTCCATACAGCGTCAGGAGATAATAGGTTTCTTCACAGACAAGTTGTTTACGTTATAATACTGAAATGTTATGCTAATACAAGCCATGTATTAATAATATACATCTTTAAACAACATTTTCTCTCGCGTCCCTGCAATTTGAGGTCACATTAGGGCGATTTCACACGATCTTATCTGATCTTTATAAGTTGGTGTTGCGATTTAAACATATTACTACAATATTTACATTGTTATACTTTTCATTGATTATATGACTTAATTGACTTAATATGAACGTTGCTTGATACTATAAATATGTCCTATCTTAGACAGCCGATTTCAGTCTCAATATAATCTTTGTTTCTTCAGTTATTTTACTGAAATTAACTGAATAATGAAAACCTCGTGCATTTAGAGTTTTAACTACTTACAGTTTACAAACAAACAATCAACTTCATTTTGTTTTTTCGACGCTTTCTGTCACTTCATGGTACTTGACATGCTTTGTTATAATTAATCTAAGTGTATTTTTTTTCATTGCTCTTATCCGTTTATTTTCTAATGTCGGCCATTTTTTTTATTTGTTATTCTCAACGACATGCAATTTCAATCACGAGATATATCTCGGTGGGTCGACGCAAAAAGACGCAACACCGAAGCGTTAATATGACGCGGCCCAAGAGACAAGCTGTAGGTATAGCTTTGTCAGTACACACATATGCAAATTTCCATGACACAGAGGATAGGTATTTGTGCTGGCAACCAGGACGAGTTCCTTTATTGATATCATTATTAAGAACGGCTATTCAAATTAACCTAACGATGATGTTTTGCCATTTCATGCGTCATATGGGAAAAAAATATTTTGTTTTCTTAATACTTACATTTATTTTGTCTGATTATAATTTGATAGTTAATTCGGAAATTTGATGCAGATGGCCGCATGCAGGGTAGTGTAACATTGGAATTAAAGAAGCGATAAAATACACTACAAAAAATCAGCAGTTTTTAGCACCGCACACTTGTTTCAATCTCAAATAGTGGAGCTTTTCTAGCGTCTAACTTCGTAGAGTAATATTAACAGTTATAACGAAGCAGCAAGCTCATGTTTTCGTTACTAAGCTTTTACTGTTGATATCTTTACATATACATATATAAATAGTCGATTGAATTGTAACGATATTGACGGAACCGCAGTTAAACTTACGACCCCTAAAACTGATTTGTATCTGTCACTTGTATTAAAACTATTTAATTACTGATTGTTATCATTAGAGTCGAGCTCTCTACAATTCATTACTTTGCAATTAACCTTGTGTAAAATATCTAAGCTTGAGCCTTCTCGAAGGTCATGGGATTCAATTCTCGCATTCACTAATGAGGTTTTAAATATTTGTACCCTTTTCATTTTCAATACAAGTTTTATTTTTACTTATTCATTGGGTAACTTTGAAGCTCTTTCTTTGTTTTATAAGTACTCGTAAATATACATTAATAAACCATTAAGTTTATATTATTCTTCTCTTGTAAAAACTGATTTCTTCGTCGCCAAGGTATGGGTCTTCTGTTCGAATGAAAACGGTTAAGGCCATGTTCCGCCACGCTAGCTAAGTAAGCACAAAGTGTCAGTAAGCATACTGCACTTCTTAGAAAACATTATGAATTACAACCATTATTAAGATGTGCAGACAAAAATTATACTCGCATATATGTATGTATTTAGATTGCATAAGTAAAATCTATGAAACAAGTACAGATTTAGATCGTAAATTTAATGTAACATGAAGTTGGCGATATACCATACGGTTACATAATATTTAAAATAATTCTACCTTTTACTTCTAACGTTTATCTTGACTTATACGAATTGTACGCACAAAATTGAGTTCAATAAAGTGGGTGAAGCTAAATACTTACGGCATTAATCGGGTGATTCTATTGAGCCGATGACGTAAGAGCCGGTACATTCTCCACATAATCTACAATGCAAATGTATGTAGGTAATTGTAAGTAGGCGTAACAGAAATTAATATACGACATTGCTATGGTATTATGTGATCACAGCCTTACATCCAGAGAATGGTTATGTCGTTTTGAAAGCAGATTCATGTCCGCTAATTGAGCCAACCCGCATAACTGTTTTGGTACCCCATCTGGCAGACAAGCAGACGAACTGCCTGATGGTAAGAAGTCGCCGTCTGTCAACATTTGCATCGGTCGAGGAGTGGCCAATATATTTATTACCCGTGTCCCATTGGCGTTCACACTTTTCATTTCTAACATGAGCATATATTATTCATGTACTTAGGTATAATAAATAAAGTTACCAATAAGAAACCAATATAGGTAGTTATGGATAAACCATTAGCGTGAATAGCTGAGCTTTTCCATACAATAAATGATGAAAGTGTATGTGTATGTTTGACCTTAAACCCGACCGCGCTCTCCAGTCGGCGTGTTTAGAAATCATAGAAGTTTCCAGAATACAATCAGTACTGATTATCTCTGAATGTTCATTAATAAAGCTTAGTCCGTCTTTATCTGCCCCGATCCTTCATTGTATGTATTTAATCTTCCAAATATCCGATTGTTTATATTTATCTATTTTAACCAAGTTAAAGCTTTAAAATATGATATCTTTAGTAAAAATATGTGAACTGTAAATAAAAGTGCAACTCATACCTGTAACCATTAATGTATACCTTGCTTATATGTACATATGACTCGTGATTTCCTCGTTGGACGAGTGGTTGCGATCGGGAAGTCCTGAGTGTAATTCCCGGATTCAGTACTATTAGATATATTAAAAAATTCATAATGGGGGCCTTTATATACGCAAGAGAACCCAAAACAATGTTTTTCCATTTTGTCTGTATGTCTGTATGTTTGGGCACGATTATTTCGGAAAGTGCTTATTCGATTTGAATGCAGTTTTCAGGATTATATTGTGATGGGCTTCACTTAACATTTTTCATTTAAATCGGTTAAGAAATAAAGAAGTTATATCAATTTATGTCAATTATGTATTGGTACTATGTACCAAGAAAACTAGAGTTCAGATCTATATGTTGAGTTATATTACTCGTAAGTAGGGGTCAGGTAGGTAGGTTGAACGCGATGCGGCCCCGTCTGTGTAGGTATATAAAGCTCTTTTATTCCTTTACGCAAAACTACTGGACAGAGTTTGATGAAACTTTGAAGAATTATTGTTTATATACATATTATTATATGCATAGGGTACTTTTTATCGAAATCATTATTTACGCATACGAAGTCGCGGGCACAGCTAGTATCATAATAAAATACTAAACTTAATGTTTTTTGTGTTTATAAAAGCCCCATTTAAAAAAGGTGAAACGTTGGAATGATCTACATTCCTCTGCCTACCTCTTGGGGGATTACAAGCGTGATGTTACATTTTACGTATAAAAGCCTAAATAAATTTTAGTTAAATGGTAACGCATATTGATTGACTGTTAGGCGGTGTGAAGTTCGAAATATATAGTAATTAATTTATCTATGCTTGAAACCTTTGGAACTCCCGTGTGAAATCAATATTCACGGCGTGCCAAAATAAAGTGAAGTGCACGACTTGTAATTGCTATTCCTTCACCATAAAAACTGGTTTCCATTAGCCACGCTTGATTAACTGCATAAATATATACCTTGTCAATTTGCATATGCGGTCAGCCATTGACAGTTCCTGATTAATAGGCACAGTTTTGTACAGGCATGGTTTTTATGCCACGAATTTTTTATTACGTATCGTTTAGTACAGATGCAAAACAACAAACACAATAAATAATTTATTGTTAATTTTTTTTTCAATCTTCAATTTTTTAAGCGTTTTAATATCTTGTCTACCGAGCGATATATCTGGAAGTGTATGATATGCCATCGCTGCCTCTATTGACATTTATTTACGGGGGGTACAGTATCTCTACCTAGCGCTTCAAGGAAATTCAAGCATTATGTTATGCTATTTTATAAACAAAGCACGCAACTATGCCAGCGACATAATGCTAAATGTTGTTTTATACGTACTTAATTTCAAATTATTGTGATCTGTCGCAGACACTTCTCTACCTCTAAAGACTGAAGTATATTATGGGCGATCCATATACTTCATATATTCACAAACATTTTACGTCTCGAGATTTAAACTTTATAATGTTTTACTCAGCAATATCAGTGATCAGGATGTGTGGATGTGTAGTACAAGTTGGCAGTACATACTGAAACCTATTCGCAAAGTGTCGGTTCTTGTGTCAATTTACAGCTACGGTTCATTTATCACCTGCAATATTCTCGATATTTTCGAAATTGTTCGGCATCGCATTTTTTCCGGACACTTTCACTGCGAAATTTTGAAAAATATTATCTTATGTAGTTATTAATTATTACATATTTAATCCAATAACTGACAATACTTGCTTTTGTCATGCAAAGCAATTTACAATGACAAAAACATCAAGCCTTTATTCCTCAGGAGAACGGACATCATGACATTGGCGTACGTTGTACCAGAAATGATAAAGAACGAAGCGTAAAATTTTAAAACGACAAAATGATTTAAATGTTTTCATCGTAAATTGTCCAAATTAGAACTGTATGCACTTGTCGCATTTAACGCTGTATCTTGTTGCGTACTTTTACTCGTTATGCCAGCCCCTACATGGCTTGTTAAAACGAACACTTTATCATGATGCATTTAGCTTTCTAACTTTAATTGAACCCGTGGGAGATCTGAGGGTAAATTATATTTAGAATTACACTGTAGATATGTATGTACAATACGTATCGGTTGCTGGTCTTCTAAGATTTATTAGTTTTTTTTTATAAACTTTGATTATGTTTTATTGATCTGGACTGTGTTATTAATTTTATGACGTAACATAAAATCACGCCGTTATGTTCCCAAAGGGGTGAGCAGGGTATTGCTTCACTTATCACGAATTATGGTATACTTGTAACAGCCAGTAAGCCTACTCCGGGCTTACACATCCAAGCTTCGCGCGTTATTTTATTTAAGTATAACATTCTTTAACAGCCTTGTAAACAAAGTAACAATCGAATAGAAAGTAATAATCGAATTACTTGTAGTTCCATCTTTCACCCAACATGTATCGACACGATAGTTTACTCGTGTATGATTGACTGCGAGATTACCACATTTCATAATGTAGTAAAAAAAATTAACATCAAAATTACTGTTAAACTTCCGACCCGTAACTGAATAATTTAAATAACGGTGGGTTAATGGTAAGCAGTCTATAAATCACATCGACTTAATTGCAATAATTGATACTCATTATTGATGGGAGTTAACAGACGCGTTAATCTCCGTTAGTAAACTTTCAAATTTGAAATATAATTTTAATTCAAAAAAATTAGATAGTAATGATAAATATCAGATATATAAACATATAAGTTGTGTTGACTGACCTAAAATGCAGCTTTACGTCAACCTCCTAACCAGTGGCGTAGCGTAAAAATTTCACAATAAATAATAAAATAACTGTTTTAACAATATATCAAGGCAGTGTTGACCTTTCTTTTCGTCGACGGAGTTATCCTACGCCGAAACACAAACTTTTAAGGAGGCGGCAGATGTTGACTTTTTTTTCGTCGACGTGATTGTTATTCGTCAAAACATATGAACTTTTAAGGGAGCGGCAAAAGTTTTCTTCCGGCCCGGGCGGCTGCAACCCACGCTACGCCACCGCTCCTAACCCACTCTCTTGTAAATTGTTATTATGTGAATAGTTATTAGGAACAAGTTACACTTAACATGTTTAATTGAATAACATCTATCTACGTTGACACGTTACTCTGTGTTACGTAAATACACCGTAGTTAGTCGATATGTGTTACGCACATGACATTTACATAATAAATCTTGAAAAGTAATATTATTAGGAACTATATACATTACAACATTTTACATAAGACCCTTCCGTATTTCCGTAGTCTTAAGAATGCCTTGTTTATGTTGTATAACATCAATCATTAACTGCGTCGTTTGTCGAGTTGTCAGTGGCGGTAGTCGATCCTTCGCAAGTGGGACCGTCAATTGCGAAGTCCGGAGTTCGTAACCCAGGTTGGGTACTATTGGAATTTTCTAACGTTTTTTTTGGTAGTATCTCGGGAGTCAAGATTTATGGCCGTTATGTGCCAATAAGGTCATCGCCTCTTCCATGTTGGAACATAGAAATTAATCGTGAGAGTGAACTACTCTCCTTTGTCACCTCTTCGAAAAAACACTCTACCTGTATGGAAATCGACATTCACTAAAATATGTTTGTAAAACAAAACAAAAATAAATTATATCTTGCTTTCATTTATTGATTATTCGAATCGCTATTCGATTGTTCCGATAAGTATTTAATCTACGCAGGGTGACCACTCTATCAATTGAACAATGTTAAATGATTATATCAAACAACATTATGATTCAGCTTCAACAGTAACATAACACAACTCTTAGACCGATGCGCGATGGTCACTGCGAGTTGTTCAATGGCGCGTCGTCACCGTGAAAGGTGTTTGAACGTAGATGGCAAGGCGGAATGTGGAACGTATAATTTGCTACCATAACTTATGTGCAACATACGTATGTATTTATTAATACAAGCAATTGCCTCGCGTTATTAAATTAATACGTGGTATCTGAAGCGCGCGACGCAAAGAACGCGTTTAATTTAACATGATATTCAAGGAACAAAAAACTTTATAACTTTATACCCTAAAGGTATAAAGGTAACATAGTCATATGAAACATTAAGTGTGATGTTTTATAATATTTACGAAAAGTACCTGCATTGATTATAACTTTAGTAATGGTAGTGTATTAAGACAAAACATTTTTTTTATTAAAATTAATTATTTTTTGCCGAGCGATTGAAGAATGTTATTAATTATTATTATACGAATTACTATAGTAATTAAAGCCTGTAAGTGTTAGTCTTTTTACGTGCGTACTTTAAATTTACTAATGTCTATCATTATATTCAGTTGTCAACAAACCGTCCGCGTTCTATAGCCGATACAACGCGGAAACACTGTATATATGAAGAAAATCTTGCAAATAATTAAAATTCCATATCGATTGTAAATTGTGATAGAATTGAGGATTATTCGTATCGTGCCGGAACTGTTTGAATTCCCGAATTCCAGAGATACACTGATAAACATCGATTGTCATCGGAATGCTGTTTATGATAAGAGATGATTTATAGCGAATATCTTTCTAAATTTTTAAACTATGAATCATCTGTCCCTCAATATTTATCTTGATAACGATGTTCTTGAGAGATCACTAGTTACTTTACTGTATTACTTTATGTATCATCTGTAATTACGTAACATCACGCCTATTACAGACGTATAGGTAATAGAATAGGTAAGCAGAGGAATGTAGAACATTCCCACGTTTCATCAGTTACGTTTACGTCCCACTATGGAAAAGGTGGCGAGTCTATTGCTATGCATCGGGCACATATCCAAACTCCGTGGCACTACTAGATAATCTAAATTAAAAAATATTAGTAGTGCCCGACTTGGGAATCGAACCCAGGATCTCTTGATCGGTAG
Organism: Jemadia suekentonmiller; assembly: GCA_018245575.1. NCBI lineage: Eukaryota > Metazoa > Arthropoda > Insecta > Lepidoptera > Hesperiidae > Jemadia > Jemadia suekentonmiller. The sequence goes on along the minus strand of DWDU01000102.1, from coordinate 16,112 downwards.
TCGCGCTTGCAACCAACACGACCAACGAGGCAGTTATCATCTGTAATTGTCGTGAGAAATAGTTTGAGGTCGTAGCAATATGTTGTATAATGTTGCTTTGGTTGCTGAAATCAATGTTGTTAAAGTTATTACAGAACATATTTTTGTTTGCCACCTGAATGAAATAACAATGTTAATAATTCAGCTGTAAATTCAAATAGGATACTAAAATTGAAAATAAATATACTTACAGGTATTATAATACATATTTTCCGTATTCTATATATTCATTCATGTTTCATTATGTACGTTCTCATTCATTTCGTTAAATAAAGTTCGATATCTTAAATATTAATAGAATGTATTACGTTGTTTATTTAAAAATATGGACCACTTTTCTTACTTCTTGTTTATTAAAACTTAGAAATCATAATTAAAATTATCTCACATAATGGCAGCGTTTTAAATGGCATCCTTACATAAGATTTCAACATGTTTATAGAACTATCGAATTTGTCGGCAACTGGTGTTGCGATAATAGACGCAAAAACTTAGTCCGATCACGTCCCTCGCTCATGGCTACACGAACTGGCTGGCAAAGACTAAGTAAGACAAGTATAATTATTTTATTTTGCGGAATTCTACGTCGAATTAAAGAAAAACTTTATAGGTTCATTAAATAACATTGTTAATGTGTATTGATCCATCCAATACATGAGATCAATTCTAATTCAAACTGCGCGTAGTACATTTTATAATCTTATTAAAATTGTAACTGATTCAAACATTTGCTTTTTCACAATATCCCGGTCGTTTCATTTGTTCGAGGACTATGATGAAAAAAAAAATGTTTTGTTACAGTATTTTACAATTCGAATACAACGTTACAGTGTTAGATGGCAATGGCAAAGCATAGAAAACAGAAACGGTACAATCAACCAGAGTTTTCCTAGCTGGCTGTTACCGCATTCCTTCTCTGCCGATTGCTCTGTGCCAACACCTCGGCGACTAACGGGCGCGGTCGATGACAGCAATCCTGCACTTGGCTATTGTCGTTCGCGATTATTTCGTGCTCTATGAATTTACCACAGACAATTTTTTTTTTCTTCTCATTGTAAATTCAATTTAAAGTCGGCTTGCGCGTTGACTGACGAAATAGTTGCGGCGTCATTGTTACCTCGCTGTTGGGATTATTTAATGTTTTTTTTTTACAATTACGTTTAATTTCTTTGTTGTTTTTCTTGGAATAAAGTAGGTGCTGAGTAACAAATGGCGAGGCTTATGGTGAGGCTATAAAACGCTTGTTTACATTTTAAATCTTTGTAGTATATTCAATACACATCAATACATATATGTATATTATATTTTCTTCCTTCTCAATACATACCGTCATAATTAGTAATAAGGCAACGTTTAGTTTTTATCTTAGAAAATGTCTTTTAATTTACATAAGCCACAATAACATTGACGTGGCATATTCAGGAAGCTCGTAAGAATAAACTTGTAAGAAGCTTTTAAGAACAGAGAGAAACACAATGAAAAGATTAACGTTTGGACAAAAACTACAGTTTTTACTACTTAGGAGCAAACGTTCAGTTGACTCCAAGTGTCAATTCAAAACGATTTGCGAACTTTTTAAAAAAATACGTTTTTATATTTCGGGGTTATTGAACATGATTTTTGCTTCTTAAACAGTTCTTAACGATGACAATAGTATCACATTCACATTAACCTAATATCTAAACGCAATAATAACAGTTCTGCTCGCGTTATTGCTGCAATCCTTATAAATGCGTTGCTCTCTCAGTAATTTGCAACAAATTAATATATAACAATTATTATATTTTAATAATAAATTAATTTGAATAATACAATAATCAATTTGCAACATATTAATATAAATAAATATGAAATCAAATTGTGTATGCATATGTTGCGGTCAAAGGTGTATATGAAAATAAACTTAAATTTAGTCGGCTAATCTTATTTTCATCCATATTTGGTCGTAATCTATACATACGCGAAGAGACTAAATAATTATAAACCTAACACCTTTTACGAGTGGATCAGATCTTATAAAACAATTTCCGTCTCAATTACGAACTGCTACTATCTCATATACTTCATCTATTAATGTGATACGTTTTGAAAGTATGCGATTTACTCGAAAGACACAAAGGAATTGTAGAAAAAACCAAATGAATCTAAGTATAAATATATAAAAGGTTACAGGGGTAATTGCTCAATAATACAACTTTTTTATACTAACCTTCAAACTGGATGTATGTACGTATGTTTGTACATACACATATGGCGATGTTTGTATCGTCAGTGCGGCCGGTCCCTTATTACATAGCAACTTTCGCTTCACAACTGACCAGTAAGAGCTTCTGTACTTGTATGTCCGCAGTTGGAGCATGAATTCGCTTCTGACGCCATTATTATTGTTCGTATATATAAATCATGATTAATATTACTACCTGGCCATTAATTTAAATGTCGTATGATAATAGAAAGCCAAAGCAAGGAGGCACATCTTAGAGTTATGTTCTTTAAGACGTGTGAATTCTGCTAATTCGCACATGAACAACGTGGCACACTATGGCCGTTGACACTCGTTCTTAGAGCACATCCGTTTCGTGGCAGACAGTGGAAATAGAAAAGAGTTGCCGATTATGAGAAATAGGAAAATTAAAGATTTTGTTAGTCCAAACAAATTTTTACTGTTGTTATCTGACCAGTCAATAGTAATTTAAAATAATTACCACTAGTAAGCATTTAGGTTTTGAATTAATTTTATATTCTAGTACGTATGATAGTTACAATACGACATTGAAAAACAAATCTCGTTGAAATGGAATGCATAATGTTTTTGGTTGCTATTTTCCATCGCGGAACCCTAATATTGTCGAAATTATTAACAAAAGGATGACTCGTCAAAAGATATATATCGATGAATTGATTTATAACTTTCTCTCTCCATTATTCTTCCGATGTAATGAATCTCCATGAATCAATGGGTAATGCTAAATTTATTATTCTCATAAATTTCGTACTCTCCCGTTAAAACCTTAAAGTATAATGTAGTGCATAAGTATGGAATAAACGATTTTGATCCATTGCTATAAATGTGTTAGTATATGAATATGCCCTCAAATATGTTTTATAGAAAAGTTCCTTATCTACGGACATAGGTTTTACCTTATTATAAAGATTAATAAGTTAATCATAAAATAGAAGAATTCTTAATCGTATATAATTTTCATTTTTGCTCTGTATCAATGTTTTTATAAGATGGGCGTTACTATGAAGATTTTAACGCTGGAGAAAATTTTATTATTCCATAACATCTTCTAAAAGGTGGAGAGATGCGTTTCTTTTTAGGAATTTCGAACCAGATTTTCGTGGTATGCTCCAGGGCCTGTCTTCGAGGCAATGAGATATTTTAACCTAACCGTTATCTAATGTAGGTGTAATAAATATCCAAGCTATCAATTATTATAATAACAGTGTTTTAAACTAAAGTAATGGCCGAAGCATCATTCACAGATTGATTTATTTGTAGTACCAGTGATACTCCAACCTGAAATACAAAATATAGAGGTGCATAGCTATCATACTGCCTGCCCCTTCCTCTCGACCTCACCGGGCTGCCGCGGGAAGGACGGGCGGCACTCTCGGAGCCAGCTCGATTACCAGACCTGGCTCGTACCTAATAGCCGTACAATCGCTGCAAATGGAGTTAGACCTGCGTGTTCATTCGTCTTTTACGAAACATCGATCAGAACGGAGGGTAATCTACTCCACTCCACCTGGACCACACCTGGCTAAACAGCTTTGGTAACCCACCCAACTAAAGCGGGGTTTGAATGAAATCTACAACAGTGAAGCAAAAATTTAGAACAAAAACAATCTAGTAATATTCGCGTGTTTCATACTATGTCGAATCTATGTCGTAAATCGAAATTTCACTTGCAACAGAGTTATAGATATTTTATTAGGTAGAATTGGCGGTAATTAACTTGTAATGTATATATCGCCAATATTGGAGTTATTTGTGCGTGAACCGAGCACCGAACCTTGGGCCATTTGTAAGATATAACCCACAATAATATTATACGCTCTCGCGTGCAACGCAACGCAAGTAACGGCAGCATAAAAGTCATGTTGTTACTATACATTGATCGATTAGATAGCTATCTCACTTGGGCACCACAACTAAGAAAAGTTAGCCGGTAAATGTTTGCTGCTATAGAATCTCTTTGAAAGCTATAATATTTTCTGCTCATTGCCTTAAAAATTGCGCTCGTTCACGCTTCACTATTCCCAATCCTTGATTATACAGATATTTCTATCTTGTCATTACTGATAAACAACTAAATAACCTTGAGCGCCTCCGAAACGTATGTATCCGGATTATATTTGCATAAAACAAATATGGTCTATATTTAGAGTTTCGTGTAGAACCCAAGTGGCTCCCTATCCGTCTTCATCAGCAAACTCATATTCTCTTTTTTCTATACTACGTGATATTCAATCTCACAGTCTCTCATTACTAAAAGAACGTTTTGAATATCATTATGTGGCTTACGGTAGTAATCGTTCACTTTGTTCCAACTTAAACCTCATATTGCGAACTCCTACTTACTTGTATGATGAACTGTGGCTAACTTCATAACCTATTGCTGACATCTACTTTTGCAGGTTCAAACGACTTGGAACTTATGAAGGCAAGATGAATAGGCACTTTTTAGGCAAGCCCGCTACATCTCTCTTAAAATTATATAAGATTATAGTCAAACCTATTTCTATTAAATCATATTTTTATTTTTTGCTAGCCGTACTCTTTCAAACTAGCCAGTCTGTGTGAATTTCACAACGCCGCTCTAATAGTCGCGTGGGTCGCAATACAACTTTAATATTATCAGCCATTTTATTGTCTTTTTAATGAAGACTTGCAGGTTGTTTCGTAACACGCCATCGTTGTTCGGATGAATTAATGAACTTGATGTGGTTAACGATGATTCATTTAATGAAAGGGCATAGTTGTTTATATCTGTAGGAATATATTTTCAATTAATTTGATTTTATGAATTGTGTTAAACGTCGCGAATGTTAACTTGAATATTTGGAATAGGTACGTCAGGTCTATAACGCTGGAGATATTTGGCCTTCGGTGTTCTCTGCCTACCTTTCAACTAACCTGTCGTGATTGTATAATAATAGTAATATAAATGTTAATATTGATAGGTCATTCACCTAAGCTTGGTGGAAAACAGTTGTTATAACACATTTACAAGTACAAGTGCCCACATACAAGTCGTCTCGTAGAGTACCTAATTCCTGTTCACCCCATCGCGGTATTGGAAGTAGGTAAGTGAAACTTATCTCCGGTCAATCACCTCACTGATAACACCTGCTAAGTACACAACACCGTTTACATATTTGAGGTAGCGTTTCCCACTCAACGAAGGCGACTGTCGACATGCGACAGTAATAACTGACAATCGTTATTTCTAAAGAAATTTAAGACATTGATTTAATTTAAAACGATAACTAATATTCTTGGCTAAAGGTCTTTTTTCCAAGCCAATATTACATTTTAGTCGTTATTTTTCCTCGGAGCACTGCAAGGTGTTATAAATTTTTAAGCGCCTATTTGTAAAAGGTTTCTAGAGAAAAAAAATCACTTTTTATTTCACTTTTCACTTTAATTTAGCTCAATACAAACTTCGTATTTCATATGTAAGGAATACTTGTAACTTGTTAACAAGTTATGCTATGAGTAATAATACTGTATAAGTTTTTAGTACTAATTGCTAAAAGCGATAAGTCGTATACTAAGCTTTCGCTCAGTCGAAAGTGGCCGGAGGAAGTGATGTTGCGAGCCTCCTGCAAAGTTACGTCACATTCCATTGAGAGTTATTTATCACGAAGTTATAATACGTGCGAATATTATGGAAAATATTTTACAGCGATTGAAATAATCTGTGGATTGGGATAAATTCATTTAATTAATAACAAGCAAATTATGATCGTTGGCCATACAGAAAAATTAAACATATTTATGACAAAAATTAAATAAACCGATTTAGCTGCAGCTTTAGTTGTTACTTGCATATATATAATGGTCTAATAACATATAATAAAAAAGCTGTATTATTTTGGCAGCTCTGTGGGAGCTAATTTGGCGGCCATATTTAAATTTACTTGACAGTCTGACCGGATCGCCCGCCTCGCATTGACATTTGACGTGACATGAAATCTAATGAAAATGCTTAAAATACAAGTATTTTCACGTTGTTTAATGATATTTAGAACTCAAGAACCCTAGTTCGGTTCCTGTTGATATATTTTATGGTCCCATTGCTGTTCAGTGAAAATGACAGTACCCATGTACCAATAGCATTCGCGTGGAGATTTTCCGCTCAGTTTCCTACTTTCTTTAGCGGAAAATCGCGTAAAAACACCCACGCGCTCGCCTGAGACGCGCCTGTTATCTGTTCATTATGATTATCATTATGTTCGTGCAGCTAACGTGTTTAGGAGGTTTTTTACGATCGATAAGTCGCAATCAATAAGATGGTTGAGTAGAAATCGACTCGCCCGTTTCATACGCTGTGTATTAATTGACTAAAGAATTTTGTGATCCGTTATCGATGCGTTTATTTTCTTTTCGATCTCTTGCTTCGCCTATATTACAAGTGTTTGTATGTATTGATCCAATTGTACTTACGAATTATCCGTATCTACTTTTTCATGAATTATTATTTCTTTTCTTTTGAAAAATTACGATCTAGTCTACGAGGCTAATGAGTAATTTAATTTTAACTTAAATAGCTAAATAAAAAGCTTAAATAGCTAATAGACTATAGCTAATAATATGTTCAATAACACATTTCTTATTGTTTCTATTAAGGGGGCATGTATTAATGTAAATACAAAAATCCCATTAGTTATAAAATATTAATATAAAACAAAAATCTAAAAAACTGACACTATCCTATTTACGTATGTGCATTATATATTGTTTTATTTTTTCTTTGCTTTACAACTAAACATCTTTTTTACAAAAGTAGCTAAATGTGCTATTAAAATCCAGAGTACTAGAATACTAAGAATGTTCGTTACTTGAATTTCAACTAAGGTTTCCGTTTCTCAGTACAGGCTGATTAAGGCTTCCAAACAAACAATAGAGAGTATAGACACTTAAGGCGTGACTTCTGGAACAATGCGACGTTAAGCCCCGGCTTGCGGACGGAAGGAGCATCCGGCAACAATAGGCTGACCTGTGTTTTTACCGATATCTACGTTTTAGCCTATAGTATATAACTCTATGGAACATAGAGTCAATGCAAACTATCCAATGTATGTATATATACATAGAGTCGATATACAGTAGTAGGTACATTCACACGTTTCACTAGTTACTTACGTCTCACCAATAGGGTGTGAACCTATTGCCATACACGGGCGCAAATTCGGGCTCGAAGTCACTACTATAAGTATTGACTTTATTATCATCAGTCTATTGCTAAACGACCAGGGCAATTAGCTTATCCTGGGTTGACCGCGCCATACCGCAATCTGCCTGAATCGGGGAATATAAATAGCTACTGAACCCCGAGGCGAACAACAGACAGACGGACGACTGAAACCGGACGGACTCATAGGGTTAATAAACTGTTATGGGTTATTTCTGTTATTAAGAATTTTGTTTCTAAAGATAAATAGAATATCCTAGCTGGTCTGCATTAATTTAAATTCGACCTTATACTCGATGAGATAAGGTTGAACTATATATACATTTGACGTGTATTAAAGTAAACTTTTAAATATTAATAACTAAATACTGATAATGAGAATCAAAACTTTCCAATTTCAAGACATATTTATATAGTTAATATTTTAACAATTAAAGATTTATGTACCTACCTTACTTTTAAATACTGTATTTTTCTTTACAAAATTGATGTAATTTTTTTTATAGTATACAAAAAAGAAGATTTAGAATCCCTTTTTTCTACAGGCGACATGTCCCATCTTCTTACACAGATTTAAATTAAAAGCCTCCAAAAAACAGGTCCCCAGACTATCGTCTACAAGATCTCAGCTTCGTGCCTTGTTTACAACCTACACGAGGCATTAAATCAGCCGATGCACCATTACAGGGGTAATCCACATGCGAGAGCGAACGCTGCTTATTCGAAGGTTCGTTGCTTAGCCGATTAGACACCTGTTTCAATAAGAAGTTTAACGTTTCTCTCACTGTAATTATACATATCCACCGAGACTACTACTAGTTTATTAAATAGTGATATTATAGGTAAACTATAACGCTCCTTTCAAATAGACCAGGTCGGAGAACATAATAGATTTTAATCGTATTTAAAATAGAACTGTAACACTTATCTATAAACCCAATAAATGTATATATTTCAATTGTTTTTTTACGGCGCTGGAGCATCCTCTTACCATAACTTATTTCAAATGTAAAAATAGACTTTATTGTCTTAAAGTCGTATTTTAAGTACGACCAGATTTAGCTCTTTTCCGAGCTCCTGTGTATGACGGTACCTTTATAGGTTTATTGATGACGATTCTACGTAAATGTAACATCTGCTTAATCAAGCAATGGACTACTAAATCACGTCGACGGTAATTATAGCATTCTGTTACCGTAGTGGAGCTAATCATTGTAAGATTGCTACGTGCCGCGACCTAGCGCGTCGCTGTATCAGCTCTGACATGAAGATAGCTGATACTGTATTTAATTATCTATATAACGGTTTACTTGTATTCTTAAGTAAATATAATTATGCGCCATGCGAGGTCATACGTACCCGTCTTGTACCGTATGACTTGCTGTAGTAATTTAAGTTTGAAGGGTCAAAATGTGGAGTACTTAAAATAATCTATTGTTCAGATATACATAGAATAAATCAGAATATTCTCAGACAGGTCGTATAGAATTTTTTAAATTGGTAATTTTTTTTAAATTGTAAATGTATTTTTTTTTAACATCATCACAGGCGTGACATTACGTTATTAATTGTTTTTGGAATTGTAAATTTAATTTTTTATTTGAATATCATTAAGCTTCGTAATTTTTCCATAGCCGTCACTTTACAGGAAGTGTAAAAAAAGTTTATTATTATTTACTTTGTTGAATAGTACATTGTTGAAGTATTAGCGTATTCGGTTAATATAAAACGAAATTATTAAGGATTGTTACGAGAGAAACCAATGCAATTCTTATACAATTTGATTCTTAAATATCACCTTACAATCACATAGAGGCATATTATCCGTACACGTTGGCAAATCGTAAAAGCAACGATATAACCACTAGTAAATGTGGGTGCCAATGAGAAGCTTCCATTGGAAGATCTCTTAAAAATATTTCGACATTTTTAAAGCAATTTTCCTTTAAACAATTGAGAATTTAATATTGCCTCGCTGAAGTAGAAGGTCCATTTGCAAGGATAATTTGTAGCTCAATTTGTTATATAATTATAACACGAACGTCTCCCAGCAGTAGACGAGGGCTGGGTCCAGCACCGGAAGTTAGTCGCAGCTGAATCTATTATTCAACATCAGCAGGTAATTACCGAAGGCTGCGCGGCTGTTACATAACTGCGACAGTAACTGTGTTCGGCGCGACGCTAACGGTGAGCGAGCGTCGCCGGGTGTGCGCCGCGCGGCGCTCAATACAAGTACTGGCTTCTGCAGTCCACACAGATGCCAAATTGCTTGTGAATCTGTTGGTTGTATTGTGCAGCGTGATGATATCAAGCCGAGGCCAGAGTGGATACCCTGATTATTAGAACAGGTGTAATCGTAGCGTTTTTCTAGTAGATGGCAGAATAACGCTTGCCGTGTCAGCTAGTTATCAATAATATTATAATGTTTAATAATTTTACGTTCATTTCTATAGGTAAATCCCTAAATGTGCATAGGTATATTATAAGGGTAATACAGATGTGACATGATTTGATTATTTTGTGAAAAGCAAACAGTAAACATATGAAAACACTAATATTCCTAACTTATGCCCTAATGAGATATATGTACTCGTAATAGAGGAAGAAATTTACCATTTCCCACAGCGATAATCTCGTAATAAACTTTAACGTTTGTTTTTTATGTGGCAACAAAAACATTTCTTTAAAATGCATTGTGATTCCGAAGTGCTTTACCGTGACTAAATATTTCACAAAGCTATTGTCACCTAACTAGCACTAAGAAACCCAAGACGCGCTTTAGTTCCCAGGATCGGTTGGAAGAATACTATCATGTGAAGCCTTCGCTGACCAATTTGGAATACGTCACTCACCCACTATTAACGACACTTGAATATAAGTAGACAAGTGTTGACAATATTTTTGCTGTTGATGTATCGGAGCTATTTGTTACCTTTGCGTTTTATGATTTAGGTAAATTGAAATTGTTGTTGCATCGTTGGCAGTGGTTGTAAGCCCGACTGCTGATAGAGCGGTCCTGGTTACTAATTCCGGCTCAGGTAATATTCGATATTTCTATAAGGATTTTCTAGAAGAAATTTCTAGTAGTGGCTCGGAGTGTAGGTTCATGCCTGATTTATGATAGCACGCCTACCCACTAATTTATAATGAGACATCAAGGTATCTGGGGACCCGCGGTTGTGTACTACACTCCTCTGCCTACCTCTTCCGGGATTACAGGTGTGATGTTAAGTTTTTGTTACGTTTGAAATTGTCAAGTTTCTAAATAGCTCCATTATTACGTTAGCCTTAGTACAAACCTACTATACCATTACACCGAGCAAATCACTATAGTGAGCAGAATACTAAAATACGATCAAGGCTATATTATTAACGTAGTCCTCCAAATTAAATACAAGTCAAACATTATAAAACTTGTGCACTTTACGTTTAATACAAAACTCTGTATATTAAATGGCAGTAGGTACGTATCAAGATAATACATCTATGAATATACAACGATAAAGGTCAAGGCTGTAATCTATAAGATGAGATCATACAAATGCCTATGCAGTTTTTCCTTTGTGTGTGTTACATGTAAAGAAATTTACGAAACATTTTTTCCTGAACTATAGTTATAACTATATCTTCCATGTCGTTTTAATTTGATATAAACAATAAACAATATCTCAAGAGGTAGGCAAAGGTAGGCAAGTGTACACCTATGTATGTATAACTTACATTTACTTCCACTGTGTAATAGGTGGTAAGCCTATTGCTGTACACCGGGCACAAATCCAAACTCCGAGCCAAGAGTAGAAATTTTAATTAGAATATCTAAATTACATTCTATGTTATAAAGATCCAATAATACCTGAGCCGGAATTCGAACCCAGGACGCCTTGTTCACCAATTGCGCTTGCGGCCACTCAACCAACGACGCAGTCCTAGTCGACAGCTTCCTCATTTATCCTGGTATTATTTTCGAAAAGCATGCACACCAGAGCTCTGGATGTCATATTATGTACATATTATTGCTATAAGCGTCTAAGGCCAATTTTAACATTACTATTATTTACCACATTTGACATTCTCAAAACCAATGGAGAACGAACGAACATATGAAGTATGAACGAAAGTTTCTGAAGGAAACGAATGAATGACTCATTAAAATGTGGTTCGTCGTTTGAAAGCAAACGTGTGGTGACGATCCGAGTAGTAGCTGCTATCAGTCGTCTCGTTGAGTAGAGAGTATGGGAACCTGGTAACCGATTGCCCTAGATGTGTGATAAGCTGAGGCAAGCTCGCTCCTATTTCGTTGTCCGCGGCTATTGTTAGTTGAACTTCACATCGTTATTGTTTCCTAGTGGCATAATTAGTTTTCTTTGCTCGTAAACTTGAGTAAATATTTAGCGTATTTAAATATGAATGCTATGCTGTTGTTCTCGGCTGAGTTTCACAATGTTTAAAATTTTATGCCACTGCATATAATTGCTTGAACATTTACTTCACTGTAACGGATGTTAATTTTAATATATTATGTATTTAGCAATTTATAAAATCAAGTATAAAGTATGCAATAAATACATAAATGCTCAAGAAACACGTCAAATTACTAAGCTGTTTGTAAGTAGATATATTTGACATTTGGTGTACTCTGTCTGCCCCGCAAAGGATTTAGCGTGACACCATAACAATAAAATCTATAGTCACTATGGTACCTTTATTTAATGCGTCCATGATTTGGTCTTGTTTATACTTTAAAACTCCGCTAACATTGTACAAAATGTTTTTTTGTTGTGAAGTATTTCTTAAAGTTACAAAAAAAAATAGGAATACTATTTTAAAACGTTGTGTGACGTACTGGTCTATACTTAGTCTATAAAGTTCCATTCGCTGAATGTATATCATGAAACTGCAATAAATATAACCATTCATAGAAGAGCACTTCGGCGTGTGAAGTGATGATCCGCGAAAGGCTGCGACAGGGCGCAAAAACGCGCTTACAGAAGCCCCACGTCCAACTACGGGCAAAACACATTGTCACGATGAGGACACAAAATGTTAATCTAAGACCCTTTTACAAATAATTAGACTTAATAATGTAAACAATGAAACTAATTACAAAGTTATTTAATTACCAGTAATTGAGCAGTTGTGAAGTTCAACAATCATTAGCGCGTCAGTTTTAACTGGAGCAATATAAAAAGTTGTGTAATTTTAATTAATAAAAACGACTGTGTGTAAAACTTAACTACTGTAACGCTAATCTCGCAATAACTTATAAATTTGAACAAACACGTTACGTGAATAAAAACACATTATATAAGTAAAATAATATTTGAAATAAACAAGGTATGTAAAATAAGCGAAGAGGTTAGTTTTGCGTTTCTTCCTACTCCTATGAGAAATAGGCGCGATCATACATATGTACGGAATATAAAGAAAAACTTTTTTTCAGTTGTTCCATAAATCTAAATTAGATAAATTTAGTAGTGCCCGACCCAAGAATTGAACCCAGGACCTCCCGTTCGGCAGTCACACTTGCAACCAACACGACCAACGAGGCAGTAAAACGTGAATGTCTGATTTAAAATTACTGATGTAAGACAATTTGAGTTTAGAAAGTTTGTATGTTGATATTATGAGGTATTCGAAAAATTATTCAATATTATAAAAATCAAAGTACAGACCGGTAATATATTACGAGTACGTAAAAGAATCACGATTCGTATGTTTGTTACGCTTTCACGTGGGCACTTTAGTAAACGACATTTAGTATGGTGATAGTTTGAACTGCGAGGAAAGACAAAGGTAATTTTTTTACAGCTGTCATAAGCGAAATTGTATTATTATAGAACTGGACTATTTATTATTAATATAGCTTTACGCCAAGTACCGTAAAAGGTAGACAAAGAGAATGTACTAATATGCTATTTCCTTATATGTCAATAATTCATATACGGTACAGCTCAGGCGATATCACAATTTCCGAAGTAAATATCCATCCGCCTAAGCATGCAAACAAGTGCCGTGAAGTTCTAAGCATAATGTACCTACTAGCGGTGGAAGATTGTTTCCATAATTAGGAAGTGTCGCCGTGGGAAATCAACACACGCGACGTTTAGATGACAGCGTACAAGAACTAATTGGGTAGCCATTGTTGCTTTTACATTGTGGTAACGACGATAATTGTGACGCAAGTCAATTCACAATGACGTATTGTAATACACTCATAAATAAATTAACATATAATAAACTTTGATCGTTCGGATGTGCGCGTTTATTTGTTCGGAATCCCTTCTCCTTGCATTGCAGGTTCGGGAGTTCAAATCTTGGTTCACATCTGTGAATTTACAAGTCTTTAAGGTTCAATGACACTGGCATAATAACACATAGAACATAATAACACATGTCTTAGAGTTCTCCTTGTGTTTTAAAACGTCTGCAATCTGCCAACGCGCGTTATAACCGCGTGGTAGGCTGTGGTCTTAAACATTCGCATAGTAAAATGATACCCGCGTCCAACAGAGGAGTAGCAAAAAGGGACAGTGGGCACACTGATAAAAATAACAAAGATCATGTTTTAGTTTTGCCATCCTAGAGAAAACCATAGGACTTCAAGAAGCCTTTGTTTCGATAAATAGACACAGTTAGCCTTACGACCTGATTATCAGTACATCCATTATATTAAGTAAAACACGGCCACTGGATACTTAATTGTACGCCCTATTCAGCGAGCAGCTGTGTTCTCAGCGGTGATAGCCTTAACATTCGTCCGAACAGTAGAGCCTTGAACGGCGGCACAATTAGAGGATTGATAATGGTGTTCATAATGAGTACGGTCATCCCCCACCATTTACCCCAACTCATAATAAACGACCGTAAACATTCATGTATTCAGTGAAGGAACATTAACGATATTTATGGTTTTGTTTTTTATTCTGCATACAAAGTAGGCAGTAACCGATATGTCCAAACATTCTCTCGAGAGCGATAACTGTTCTGTTCTCTAACGGTTTTGTTTCTGGCCAGTATTCAGACCTCGGGCCATAATACGCGGGTAAAAAATACCAACGAGCACACGAGTTTCTGGGTACATGCAAGCTTCAAAAAAGTAATAACTGTTATTATAGAAAACAGTTTTTTTCTACGACATAAATATTTATTTTATTAATTGAGAAAGTTATTTGATAAGACCTATCTATAAACTTACCAAATAAAAATTCCGTTTTAACATTTATGTGACTACTTAATTGTTCTTCCTGTCTGATCCGAAATTACAAGCGTTACCATCACGCTTGTAATTTTATGTGGCTTGTTAACGTTATGTGGCTACTTCGCTTTTTATATAACGCTACCTAGAAGTTAATGAAATTATTTAATAAATAAATATTAACTCATCAATAAACCTCCATTGAATTATGTAAAACATTTTGTAATTCACATTTACAAGAAGAATAGAAACCCAAAATATGTACAAATACAAAACCCAATATAGAAAGAAATGTGAACTAAGATAACACTACGAACAATACTAACAAATCTAATTAAACTATACTCGTAAACACTGAACGACTCATATTTGTATCATCATCATCAACTGTTTAACCATTCCATGTCGGAGGCGAGCCTGACAGTGTGAGATCGTACCCCGATGTCACTGTAAAAGATAAGTTAGCGGAGGAACACAAGAACTGATCTATTGACCTCAATAGCGGAACAAATTCACATGTCAGAGAACCATCGGAGGAGCGCGCGGTAATGTAACTGTTGCTGATAGAGTTTTAAATACGGCACACCATGAACCGACCAAATCTAACTGCCTTCCTAACAGCAGAACAGTTCAAATTTAGGTTGGATAACTTATTCTTAAAATAAAATTTACATATTTGTTGTGTACATAGATTAAGGCCGTATATAAGATTTAATTTTATATTTACTAACGACAGGAACGAAAATTTTAACTATGACATTTTTTATTAAAGGCTATTTCTTAATGTAGGTATTCGACTTACGCACGTGGACTGCGACATGAGTCTCAAAATAAATGTGCTGTGTGAGTAATTTGATAAAATTACTCATATTATTGCGGTATATGTTTGCTACACGGCGTTGCGCAGCTCTATATCACATGTCATCTCTTCAAAGACGAAACGTCGTATGTTCGTGGCTTTGTAGCACAATAACAGTGTTAAAAGTAACTTTTAAAATGTGAACGGAATATTTTTTAAAAATGTGAACAGAGCTTATTTTAGAATGTAAAATGAGAAATATTTACAATTAAAATTGAAGGTTAAATTGTATTTTTCATTTACAAAACTTATTGTGAACTTAGACATCTCAACTTACTGTCATTTTTAGACTGCAATCAGTTAATAATATTTGTTTACTACGTAAAAAAAATTTTAATCATGCTTTTTATTTAGCTTAAAATTATGGCAATAGGCTCATTGCCTATACCATGGAGGGACGTATAGCATAACTGGTAATCTTGTTCTACATTCCTCTGCCTACACCTTTGGGGAAATGTATGCGTCACATTATATTATGTTCTTAAAACAAAAAAGATTTAAAAACCGCATGTCTGTTTATATTACCAGGCACGTGTCGTATATTAAACAGAAATGTCACAAAATTCGATAGCAAAATAAAACCATACATTATGTC
>DWDU01000101.1:0-24796 GCA_018245575.1 Jemadia suekentonmiller | reverse complement strand
ACTGTTCCAATGAACCTATTTTGAATAAATGATATTTGAATTTGAAAAATTTGAATTTTATCCGAGTGGCTATAATTATTTTCAAAATGTTTGTGTTGGGGAATAACCTATTATCGACCCCTACTCGCACTGAATCATCGTGTCGGGATATCCCCTGGGTTACTTCCGTTATTCCCGGGTGTAATACTGTAGTCCCATATTAAAAGAAAACAAATCATCGACGTAATATAAGAAAAATACGTTAATAAAAATCGCTTATTTTATCCAATAATCAACATCGGCTTGCGCCGCCGTGTGTGCTTACCAAACATTTACCTTCGGTTTTTCGCCTTGACATTGTATTGTTCACGGCAAGAATGATTAATAGTAAATAAACCTGAACAGAATAAAAATGTAAGGCTTTTTTACACTATTGTTCACTCGATACCAAATATTTGTGAAAAACATCCTGTAGTATATTTGATACAGATGTAATGTGTTAACTCCATATGTGCATATGTAATTCAAAAGATTCGGTTTCTCTTATTCTAAGAGCCGAAAAATATTTTTTGATCGTCACAAAACAAACTTTAGTAAATTCATGATTTTCATCGTGCGTAGTACTCGCTTGAATACACTCAAGATAACCGGTTTAACGGCTCATCGTACAGATCACTCGGTGCCGTATGTATAGACTATTTCGCCTTTAGATTTTCTAATAAATATATTATTAACACAGTTAACGAAGCACATATGTAATTTCACGTGAAGAATATTGCTGACAGTTCGAAAAATATAGTTAAATGTATTTTCGATTATTAAATGTTTAGATTTTTATTATTGGCAGAGGACGACTCGAGTTTGCCTCTTGCATACCTCGTGCTAAACAAGTAATACTTCTTTTAAATTTACTACAGTAAGAAATTACATTAAGTGATTGTTTGGAAGAACTTTGGCTTATTTACATTCTACCGTTACGCTTACAACTGCGTATTTGCTCACGTGGAGTTACGCTACGTAGGCGACGCGAAATTACGTTTCATTTTAATTTATTTTCAGACTTTTTGCTACAATCTTGATTAAAACGTTTTTAGTTTCTGCCAAATCGCCATTTAAATGCTATTCGTTATCTAATATTATATGTTGAATATATAATCGATTTAAAATATAAACACATAAATTAATGGATAAGTTAGTCAATGATTTTTAACATATCACTTTTGGAAAATTTGTTTTTATAAAACGCGCTTATGCGCGTTATCTGTAATGGTTATCCATTGAAGACGGATCATAGTAATATCTTTTTTTCGTGATGATTCTACTTTTGTGACCTGAGTTTGCTTTGAGAGCAATTGGTGGCGATGGCGTGTCGATGGTGTAATACACTTTATGCACTACTTTTGTACGTATAATATGATTCACAATATTCAATACAATTACTTTTCATATAGGAAAAACATGACGTTGAACATCAAAGGTAGTAAATATGGCTCCACCAAAACGTTGATCATAAAATAATGCAATATTGTTTTACATTATGTAGTTATACCGTAGTGGGCCGACGGGTTTTCATTTTTAACCCAAATAGTCTCGTTGGGTAAGTAATGACGTCGTATCCTCTGACCTTTAGCTCACATCGCAGTCATCGCACCGACAGTTCGGATAGCCTTATCTGTGAGATTATCGATAATCGTACGATCTTCGGAACTGGATGTATTTATTACGTACATGATGGTATAAATTTTTGTTTTAATTCGTGTATGAAATTTGTCTTTTAATTCGTATATGAATTTTATCTTTTAAATGTTTTCAAATCTTTCAAATGTCGCTATTCAAATGTTTTAACGTTCAGTTCTTGTTTCGTTGAGAATGTGGTGAACACGATTAAAAGTCGCTATCGCTGTTTATTTCTAATAAAAAACCAACAGTAAATAAGCAAGTCCCTAACTTATATTTGCTTATCTGTACTAATGCAGTGAGTTTAAATATACGCCCTGCATGTGGTTACGGGTGATGTTCAACTATGAACTATAAAGGTGGTCCAACAAATAACCTTGTGGGATGCTAAGAGGTCTAAACGAACCTAACTTGTAATTTTCTATACGTACACGTTTTGAAGTATTGAAAAATAAGTACGCAATTTAATTTACGTTTTCTCTAAAGTTGCAAATTATTAACCGAAAACCAAAAGGAAATATCTTCATAAATCTATTCAAACGCTACCGTAAAGATGTATTCTTTAATAAAATCACATTGATTATATAAATAATGCGTATTTGCATCCGTTCTTGCGAACGTTAGCCGGTAGTCCTTCCACCGTACGTGATTTGCATTCACAAAATCGCGTAACTGCACACCTACTACTATGAGGAAGTGCGGTGAACATTTTAATAGAGTGACCGACGTATGCTTACCGTTCATTCATTACTGTTTGCTTCGAATCATATTACGATTTCTAGGAAGTACCAACGCGTGTCTCACTCGTTAGTGTCCTATACATTAATAGATAGAAAATGTCAATAGAGTTTCATCATTTCAATGTTACACAGCGCAGGCGTACTGCCTCTATAGGTACCTACTGCTACTTAAGGAGATATCGATTATATTATCGGTTTGTACAAATGTTTGTGTTGAAGATCTTTGTTTATAGGTCGAGGTTTGTGGCTCTGTTGTATATTGTTTGTGTCGTTTGATCTGCAGTAGCTGCCGACATACCGTAAATCTTTACAATGTTGAAATCTACAGAATCTGAAATCTTGCGAGTGTTCAACTTTGTGTAAATATAGAAAATTAATATGCTACCATTAGTTATTACGTAGAATATAACCATACCCTTGAGGGTGATGAGATTATAATTAATTGAGTTTATTTAAAATTAAAATCTTATTACTTCTTTACTTTTATTTCGTTTTATGAATTTCCTCTTGAGCTTCGTGTGTGTATTTTTAACATATGTATCATGTATGTCGTATTAGCGTGTGTGTATGCGTCACACGTCAAAATCAACGTCGATACATTCCGAGGTAACTTGAAAAAAGACTTATTCAGGCGATATATTAGGCTTTCAGTTGTAATGCTATTTATAAACATTTTATAAATTTCGTTTTGACCTTTAGTTTTGATGCGAGTAGCTTAACACTGTTATAAGTCTAAATTCCTTTTTTTCGGGTGTTTGGCTTCGATATAAATGTACGGTATGTTCAGTAATAATAACACTTATTTATGGAAATAACTAGACTGTTAGTCATCCAAACAGTCTACCCTCTTTAACGATTATTTGGTTCCCCTCTCTGGAATTACTTAACCAAGGGTCGTTTCTTTGTTTGTTTTAAACATGTGCAGTAACTTAATGCTTTGTAGGCACTCGTATATATGTATTTGTTTATTCGTCGACTGTATAACTTTATATACGGTGTATATATGAACGAACGCTATCATTATATTACATGTACCTAATTATACAATATTTCAATATAAAAATGTCTGTAAAGGTTGTAAACAATCGTTAATTAATTTTGTTTTCTTGTAATTGCAACAAAACAGTTTACAATAATTATTATGAAAAGAAATTTGAATTGCAGAACAGTTGTTAATCCGTTAATAATTACCGTCTACAGTCTATACTATATTATCGGACACGTGCTGTGTATGTATATAATAATGTACAGTGTTAACAATAGCATGATGATTAAAGTTGGTAATACAAATTTGTTGTTAGGTGTAGGTGGTTGGGCCTGGTCAGCCCGCTGGGGCAGCGGCAAGGAGGCGGCCGCCAGTGGCGCGGCGGCGCTCACGGCGCTCAACCCGTCCACCGACCCGCTGGTGGCGGCGCAGTACGCGCCCGTGCGCGACGCGCCGCCCGCGCCCGACGACGAGACGCGCAACCTCATGGACAACAAGGAGTGGTAAGCCAATAAATACATATCGATGTTTAAATTTGGAACGGCAACGTTCGAAAACCATTAAAATCCAAGCTGATGTGTCTTTCTGCCGTAGTGCACTTTGAATTGTCCTCGTGTTACACAATGACAAGCACAGTTAATAATTTTGTAAACTAGAAATACTGAGATTATCTTCACAAAATATTCACTGTTCGGCACGTTGAACTGATGTCTCCATTGTTAGTTTTTACCTCGCAATGCCTCAATTGAATAGGTATGCGATTACAATGTTATCGTGCGTTTAGTTTTCAATCCTATTTCTAAGGCTTTTTCACAAGTTTATATAGCACTGAGAAGGCCCTATTCGAAACACATATATCGTAACAATAAAGATGTTACGCGGACCTAGCGAGATAGGCAAATCGGATAACACAGGTTACATCATAAACATGGACATGACGTTGTTTACATGTCGATGCAGTGCGTCACACGCGGCTATTGTTAGCCCTTTCCTAAGACGCATTACCATGCGTGCGCGTGTATGGAACGTGTCGTGTTCAGAGGCATTGTTCGCGCTAGTTTACATAAACTTTTACATGGATAGTGTATAAGGCGCTCGGACGGTTTACACGGATCTCTACAATAAACGGATGCGCGACCAACGGATTTGACACGCGACGATGAATAGTGTCGATAGCGATGCGAGAGACACCTGTATGCAGTGATTGGATGTTTGTTTCAGCTTGAGCAGCGCCGAGGAGAGCGACAAGATGCTGGACGGCCGGCCGTCGGTGGCATAAACGTATTTACCTGTAAGCGAATATGTATTTCTTTACGAAAGTGTATGCGGCGAGCTCCGAGCGTTATCCTCCCTTGAAACAATGATAGTACTTTCCAGTATATTGGATTTACGCTAAGCATAGAATTTATTTTTATGATATTAACGAGTCGCCCTTTTGGGAGGCTTCTAATCACAATTTCGTATACAAATGGAGGTACACCACTTTATCTTTCATGTGGTATAATTTTATATCCAATAACTTTACGGCGATGCATTTCGTGGTACAAAGTATAGTGTGAAGGGCGCGGGCGGTGTGTCGTTTAGATGTGTGATAATACGATGTAAAGTTTTCGATTCAAATAATGTTCTTTCTTATTTCACATTTATATTCTCCAATGCAATATTATAATATTATAAACTATACATACATATATAGTTACACATTCATTTGATCGAATCTTAAGCATAACTAAGTTTTGTCTATATCTGGATTTTAACACTATTTCTACCGAAGCTGTCAAGATAAAAGCTGAAATTTTACTTGAAATTATTTTCTAAATTTGACATTTTTTTTGTATTCATACAATAATTCATATGATTTAAAATAAATAAGATATATTATCAAGTTCTGCATTAAATAGTAGTTATACATGAAATTGTTGTAGAAATAGTGTTATACAATTCTCTATTTTATTAAGTAAATACTATTATGTCTAGTAAGTATTATACGTATAAACGTGATTTATAATGCATATTTTTTAAAGCTTCATAATTATTATTGGTAACTATATAGTAGAAGACACGTGGCCAAATTATCGTCCAGATTTAAAGTAGATATTAAAAGTGCATACATATTATGTGTCTTGTGTAATACTTACTTAACTATCTTATATTTATTTAGAATTAGATAAGAGAGAAAACGTATAAAACGCCATCGCTATATTTATCATCTATTAGACTATTGTAGTTACTTTGCTTTACGTATGTACGTTCCAGAGGCGATGTTCAATGAGCATTGTTGAGCGCCGGGCAAAGTTCTTTCACTCATTTATCGATAACGAGACGTGTACTCTTCGATTTTTTGTATATTATATTTTTATTTTGAAACCGTCCTCGGTAGGATTAGGACTTAAAAGTTGTGAGTTCGTAAGAATTTTTAACTACCCACTTTCTTGAATGTGTTGTGGTTTCACTGCGAATTTCATAGATAACATATGATATTTGTATAGTCTGTCGCGTTTTATTACAAATCTGCCGAAATAACAAAAGTTTAGGACGTATGGACTGCATAGCATTTAATATTTATGTTCTATATCTTTTTTTATTATCTTAAGTGTATGAGCTCTCTTTAAAATACATGTAAAATTTAAATTATTCCCTTATTCATATATTTTATCATCACAAGTTTTTCAAAAGAAAGTTTTCGAATCTGGATAACATCCCTTGTGTATAATTATTTGATCGATTCTATAAATAACCGAATTAAATTGTTCGATCAGGTTGACTGGTGGTTTTAATGCACAGTTATACAACACAGCCGCAGTCTAAGTGTTTTGTAGTACTAGAAAAGAAAAATTAGTGTTTCGCAATGAAAGCAAATTTGAGTAATATGAAAAATGTAAGTGGCACCGGATGAGTGGTGAACAGCAGTGGGACTTTGATGGGACGCCACTCTAGTACTTCAGAGCACTTCTAGACTGAAATTTTTGTGGGCAAATATTTAAATATATCATAACACAAGAAATGAAGTACCGTATTATTTTTACTTTGGTCCATACAAGCTACATATATAGAAAATTGTGACATGTATTAAAAAGCTTTTGACATATTAGTGTTCAAGACATACATTATAATTGCAGTCGATTTTCCGATAAAATCGTTTTACAATAGTTGCATTTTACATTGTTTAATTTTATATGAAGGTGCAAGTGAGAATTTATTGGTGTGTTGAATGATATTATAGCATCTTTAATTTTATGTATAATTATTTTAGTACTTAAAGTACATTATTTTTTAAATGTTTATGTACTTATCTTCAATCTCAATCTTCAATAAAAAAATCGAAACTATATGAAAACGTTTGTTTCATTACACCTTTGTCATTAATCATTCTAGGTATGTTTCCAAGTACAACAATCTGTTCATCATATTATATACTTTTGAATTTTAAGTATAATTCTTAAATAAAGCTTCTTTTTTTCAATTTTGGAATGAAATAAGTCTTATCGAAAAGATGACAGCTGTTATTAGGCTTGCCGTTTGGAGTTATTAAATAGTCACTAGAAAACAAGTAATGTTCAAGTCATTCTTCCACAATATCGCATAGTAGCTGAGTATGCTTCACTATTATACCAAATACAATCTAAGATTTCGTCCAGAAGAGTATGATCTCTACAATGTTTGTACTGTGCAAATAATGTTCAAATGTTTCGATCTGACGCGTGTGGTTACCAGTTCACGTGTATACACTACAAGCGATCTTTTCAGTCCTCTACACTAAAGTATTTGTGACCAACCTCAAATACAGAGCATGTTATAATCACATGATATGCTAACTGGGTAATTATTACTAACGGTTGTAATTTATTCAATCTGGTTACCAATTAATATAAATAATTAATTTATACTGAATGATACTAACAGTCCTGTTTTAAGATCAGTTACAGATATCAGTGGGCGACAGTGGCAACTGGTAACTGCTTCATGTTGCCCTTGGAATTATACAAATGCCAAATAAATTTGCTACTAACAATCTGTACTCAAGATTGTTATAACAATATGATTTTTCTACTGGATATAAGCTTTTGCAATAATACTGCGCTTACCAAACGACATGCTCTCTTCTAGCTAAGACGTTGCATTCAACAATGTGTTCTCATAGTTTTGTTATTGTCAGTTAGGTAAATAGATACACAGGTTGTTATAAATGCATTGTTTACTATATAACAGATTATGGTATGAAATCTTCTGACCCGTGAATTGCACGCGGTTTGACATAATTGTAAACTTAAACCTAATCAGTCTCTAGTAGTGCGACGCCACCAAGGAACTCCGGTTATTTCGTCTTCTGTAAATAAATTTGTGGTTGTTGGCCTGAAAATAAATGTAAACAATTTGTACGGGATGCAAATATAAGAGATCTAGTATTTTTTCAAGAATTTCAGGAATATAGATATACCTATATACACGACTATGAGGTAATGTGGACGTCAGTAATGGACACGCTCGTGCAGGGGGTTCCTGTAAATATGATAATAATCAAAATAAATATGGAACGAGGAAACAATATGAAACATTTTAGGTATTTTTGGGAGACCTCTATTGTATAGGTGTATATATTTGCATTACACCAACTTTAGAGAGATCATGCTGTAAATAAGTATAACTGATGGCTCAGTATACAGACAAAGCGAGAAAGAAGCACTCTTAAGAATAGACATTCAAACATTTTCTATGTACTTGAAACTTATACAGATACAAGATGTTTATTGTGAAAATCATCCATCACTCAAGTGATTAATTTTGATTTTATACTTTTGACATCATAGTATTTATCATATTTTCCATGTTATAATGTAATAAAAAAAAGTAACATCAGGCCTGTAATCCCCGAAGAGGAAGGCAGAGGAATGTAGAACATTCCAATGTTTAACCAGTTATGTTTATGTCCCACTATGGAATAGGTGGTGAGCCCATTGCCATGCATGGGCACATATCCAGACTCCACGCCACTACTAGAAAATCTAAATTAGAAAATTTTAGTAGTGCTCGACAAGGAATTGAAACCAGAAATTCCCGATCGGCAGTCGCACATGCAACCAACACTACCAACGAGGTTAATAAGAGCCGAATATTTCACTCTTCTTAAAATATCCCCCGGGGACATGTAACTTACATTTCATGAATATTGAAATATAGTGTTTCATGTAGTTGACTTTGTATAGCACAATTACTACTGTTATAAAAGAGGTATTGCTTACCTGCATAGATTGCATAGGTATGTGCATGTTGGCTCGTAGCTTGCGTTGCCGGATCTCGCGCCTCACACAGCACTGCACACCCAGTAGCACACCACATACACATGATGACAAGCACCCTACAATATGAATGTATGTTAGAGTACAATACAATTATCACAAAATATAAACAAGATTATCACAAAATATAAACAAGATTATCACAAAATATAAACTACATATTGGATATGATCTGAAAATAATAATTAAACATCTTTAAAATCAGTGATGTAACATAGCCAAATGTCAAGGATAACATGAAATCATTATATTCCATTTCAACACATTACTAGACCTATTATACTTAATTATATAGAGAGGAGTATCAGGAAGTATAGCCAAAGCAGGGTATTAAATCATAAATAAATTAATGGGACTTCTTACACATTCATATGACCTCAAAATAGGCCATATTTTAAAATGTCTATTATATATATATATATATATGTACTGTCTGTTTCGAGTCAGTACAAATATATATATAATACAATTTTATACCCACAGATAAAACAATCATTTACTTGTTTAATAGGCATATTTGACTTATGAGAACTTTTGAGTGAGAATCATACCCACAATATTCACCCCAATAGCCGAGGCCACTAATCAGTACATCAACGGACCAGTAACTATCCATCACAAACCCCTCTCTGCAATATTAGTTTAATATTTAAAGAACCTTTAAGCATTCAAACCAGCTGCTAGCCCTGTAACTGGCCCATGTTATATATTCATAGACATACTTACCAATATAAATTAGCACACCTAGATCACCATTTCTATTTGAACGTCTCAGCAAAATACCAGCAATGCATAATGAGATTCCAGTAAGTATACCCACTACAAATATAACCTGTAACAAAGGTAATATTTGAAATACCAGTGGAAGTGCTAAACTATGAGAAAATTATAAGCTATTTTAAGCTTCAAATTATGTGGTATCTTGAGGGTAGTTTAATAATTTTTACCATATGATCAGAAGAGAAGAACTACTGTAATTAGCTATACAATCATTTTAGAAAATTCCTATTTTGTTACTATAATACACTAATACCATTTATTAGTAACAATTCATTTAAGTAATAATTCTAATTCACACATTTCATTCTGTAAATCTAGTGTCGACAAAGGATATGTAAATGATATCCAAGCTTTTTCTGTAATGTTTGTGATATATAATAAAGCTCTAAAATCAATCATTAGGACATACTTGTAAAATATAGTAGCAAACATATTCAAATCCTGGGCAGTGTCCTCCACAAGCACCAATAATGGGAACTTCCGGACTGACTGAGGGCACAGGGGGTACAGGAGACCTGTTAACAGTCTGGGTATGTTGGCCGTCTCCAAGTGGAAGAGAGAAAGCTGATGCGCAAGGAGGAAATGTATAAGTCTCCGGTATCACATTATTAGCTGGAACTTTTTCTCCTTTTTTGTAATTTCGCCATGTTTCAGTACTATACGGAGCTTGGTACACGGGCGATGGGGGACCATATTGACGTGTCCCATTATAGCAGTGTGGAACCTAAAAAAACATGCGTAATGTCAATATTTCATTTTAAGTAATTCCACATGTCGAAATTGTACTGGTACCGTATTAATCATAAGTTAGTAAGTTACTATATGTTACATAAAAAAATCCTTATAATAGAACCTAATAATAACAAGTGCAAAATTAGGGTTTTATTTTTATAATCATTGGTATAATTTGGAATAACCATTATATTATCAAAATAAACAGATACAAGAGTGGCGAATCAACTTACGTGATATGGATTATCTGAAGTAGAACTATCCGTTCCAGCGACTTGATAAACCGGAGTGTTGATACCTTCAGCCCACGGATATTTAGTCCTTTGTTGTGTTGCCGATACAAACTGCTGTTCACTTCTTGGCACAACAGTCGTTTGGTAAGGATGTATAGTCCGAGATGACACTTGTTGTTTAATCATATTCACCTGTTATAACTGTAATTTATCACTTTATATCATTATTCTTTAAACAAAGACAAGCTAATAACCCTCAACATTAAAATCTCTACCTGATACCCCAGTTACGATTGACAAAGACATTTTTATTCCTAAATTAAATTAAACAAGCATTAATTCCTATAAAGTACTGTAGCGTTATTTAATTATAAATAGAAAATTTCATTATTCAGTTAACTAAAATATTTAAATAAACAATTACATTGTTCATCTCATATTATCTGGCCAGACGCCATTTCTGTTTCTGTATTTTTTTTAAGCATCCGAATATCTTATATGGTTGCTTTTTTAAATGCTAAGATTCACAGCTTTTAATTTCATTCTTCCAACCATTGTGGTAATTAATTCAAGTTGAAAAATACCAATAAATTGGTTTATATATTTTAGGAGACTGATTTCCTAGTATTTGGTTTAAAAAAAAAAAATCACCTGGTCTCATTACGTAAAATGAACAAGAAATGCAGCAGATACCATTAATGCTAATTTTAATAACCGAGGTAACCACTGTTAACCTGATACCACAGTATACAATGCCTTTTCTTAATTGTTCACGTTCACTTCCCAGTTCACAATCACATAGTGTGAATGTGAGTAAATTATCTATGGCATGGTGTCGTCCAATAATGTAATGAAACATGACAAAAATTCTATATTGGCATGTTAAATTGATGTTAAATAATTCTTATTCTCTCGAATTATAATTGGGGTTTTGTACTTTTATAACATTTGTGCTAGTTTGTTTTACATTGCGCTATATTTTTAGAAAACAACGACAGTAAAATTTGACACTTCAATGAACAGCTAAATGAGGAAAAGATGAGTTTTTGAACTCGATTTAATTGATTTGATTTTCTTTTTAGTTTTTTGATAACATTAAAAATAAAATAAAATGTGTCATTTATGGGTTCAACGTGATGTTTATTGCAAAATTTTTGATCGTGTTATGTGAGAACAAAGCATAAAATGGTCGTCACCGGGACTATCTCGGACGGCACGATGAGTGCATCAGATGAAACGGGCAATATAACGGCAGTAGCCAACAGTTTCTGTAGAGATTATATCAGAGGTTACTGCGATCGCGAAAACTGTAAGTATATACATGAGCCTCTACCGAAAGCGTGTCGCAGGGACTTTTTTCGCTTCTGCCATGACTATCAAAACAAAGGCTGTTACAGACAGAGTTGTAAGTTTTTGCACGGGACGGTCGATGAACAGGAGTACTTCTTAAAAAATGGAATACTACCAAAAATGATTTCTGTATGCCAAGCATTCATACTTGGATCGTGTACTAAACAAGATTGTTCGTATGTACATCCAATTGAGTTGATGCATAATGAGAGGATCCCTATTTACAGACATCCACCGATAATGTACACTCGACCTCCACCCATACCACCACCAATGCACACATTACCTTCAGAACATGTAAGGAATGATGAATCACCTCCAGAGGCCAAATTGAGGAGGTTTGCATTTGACGATACATCTCTTGAGAATCAAGTACTGGCTGCATCTAATTTGTGTCCTAATTGTGAATCATTAGACCACAAGGTGAAGTTACTGCATGATAATATTAGTGTATTATTGAAAAAAGTGGCAGATTTGTCTGAAAAAAATGCTCATCTTACATCAATGAATGAATTTCTACTACAACAAACTTCATCCCTTAGAAGTGATCAGCCCTGTGTGATTACTTCACGCCATGGTACTTCAGCTCCAGTTTCTTTAGCAACTGTAAGTGTGACCCCGGTGGTTAGCCTTGCTGGTGCATTGCCTGCATTAGTTCCAGCAGCGGCAACTTCAAATTTAACCTTGGCTCCTGCAGCTTCTAGAGCCCAGCTTCTAACTCCAGCACCACAGCTTCTTACAGTAAGCACAACACAACAACTTGTGGGTAATTCTGGTGCATTAATTGTGACCAGTGCTGGAGCTCAACAACTGATGCAGGTCAGTGACTCTGGTACTCTGATGGGTGGAGGGCAGACTGTAGTAGCAGTGACTCCTGCTCAGTTAACCTTGGCTCCTCCTGGACAGCAACTAATGACAAATGCGTCTCAAACTACTGTTCAGCAATTGGTTCAACAATCGGCATTACAACCACAATTGGCTGCTCAACATCAGTCTCAGCAATTTGCAGCTGCTCAACAATCAGTTCAACATTTAGCAGCTGCTCAACAATCAGCCCAGCATTTGGTACAGCATTCAGCACAACACTTGGCAGCACAACAATCTGCTCAGCATCTTGCTGCTCAACAGTCGGCACAGCAACTTGCAGCCGCAGCTCAACAGTCAGCCCAGCAAATGGTTGCCCAACAGTCTGCACAACAACAGCTAGTACATCAGACTTCAACACAGCAAATTACTATCTCAAGTTCCAGCCAACCTATGGCAATGGCTAATTCCCAAGCTCAGTCAATAACGTTCCCGATAATATCCCAGAGTATCATGCCTCATTAAGGTAATGACGGTCCAATCACAATAGTGTCTTGG
Source organism: Jemadia suekentonmiller (assembly GCA_018245575.1). Lineage (NCBI taxonomy): Eukaryota > Metazoa > Arthropoda > Insecta > Lepidoptera > Hesperiidae > Jemadia > Jemadia suekentonmiller. The sequence goes on along the minus strand of DWDU01000101.1, from coordinate 11,661 downwards.
GTATAAATAGTATATGTTGCCATGTAAGGTGGAGTATTAAACATTAATAAAACCATGTATTTTTCTTTATAGTAATTGTTATATTGCACATGTAATTTTGTGTACTGATTAACTGTAGCTTAAGAAAAGCAATGAATTTATAGAGAAATATATAGTATTTGCAGTAGTTCTGATGAGCAATGTGCTCTATCGTATGAACTTGTGATTTTTCAGTGCTCATACAATATTCACACTAAGAGCAATGTATGTTATTTAAGGGTTGAGAGGATAATACTTTGAGTATTTATAAGATGACTGCAGTAAAAGCTTACATGGCAGCTTTCTAGTGGCTCTGGAACAGTATTGATGTTATTTATTTACATAGATAACACTGTTTAATATTACTTAATAAATACTCATGATATGGAAAGAATAGGTTTTGTTTCATGTTCGTTTTTTCAATTACATGGTATTGCAATAAAATGTTATTGTGAACAGAATTTGTTATAGTGAACAGTATTTCATATTTTAGGTTTGTTTTTGTGAAATAATAGTAAGCTAAGGTAATTGATTTATTGTTATTTTCAAGTGTTGGTTGGTATATTCATGTACTTTGGCAATAGATTAAGAAGTTAGAAGTGTCTCAGTATGTTGCCTGAAATCATGCATGTAACTTTAAGTATAAAGAACATTGATACATTATCTGGGTAGGTTTGTTTTTGTAAACTTTGGCATTAACACTTTTAAAAAACTTGGAATTTTATGCATGTCTCAGATTCTGTCATAATTATTTTTGTCTGTGCAATCAATTATCTTCACTTAGGGTAATAGATAAACAAAGTCAAATGAATTTACTAATAATGGTTTCAATTTACCGTATTTCAATATTCTTCATTAGTAAGGTATGGCTATATAATGTGTAAATATTAAGGCTATAGGATAGGGTATTATTTCTTATTTTTATTAGTTTTATTAAACTATATAACATAAAGATATGGTAAGCTTCAGCTTGTCTAAATTGTCATGTGTTTATTGTAACGTACAATGAGTGATAATAATATTTAGAAATTATCAAGTAATTTCATAAGAATTTGGTGGTAACTAAATTGTGCTTTGAAATTTTGATTAGTTTGAAGCAAATGCAAACTGTGGTTTTTGGTCTTTATAGTGATTTCCATTGAGGGGATGATATGTTCAATTAATGAAGCTGTAATATTTAACAGTGAAATACTTAGGCTGATTGTTTAATGCCATATTAGAAGGAATTATTAATGAAAGGGTACAGTTTTTAATTCATAGTTATTGTTTAAAAATATTTTGAATACTGTGTGAGTTTTCATATTTACAATAACTATATTGTCAGTGGTAAGAATTCCATTTGTATACGTAATTACTACATTTGAACAACTGTATTCATTTATACTATGTAATTATTTAATTATAGAAGAGCATGCTAGAGTACCACAATTTGTGTCCGTGTTGTGGGTCATAATTTATTATGGAAACTATATTTTCATATTAAAACCACTATTAAAAACATTACATCTTTATTATTATAACGTACCTAAAAGGTTACCCATAAAATTATGTAAAGCATTATAGATTCAATTTTTTTGCAAGTAGCACTCATTAGCATCATACTTCAACATTTTCCCTTTAGTTCCAAGAACAAAATTACCATTTTTATCAAAAGCAATAGCTGTTACTTTCCCTGGTATATTGTCAACTTTTTTTAGAGATCCTGTCTCGTTCACATTTATATAGGCTAAATTTTCACTAGCAATGAAAACCTTTTCCTCGTAGAAGGATATTTGGGCGAAACCGCTGTAGGTAACGTTGTCGATAAATATGGGAGATGATAAATTAGACTTTAAGACATAGAATTTATCTTCCTTAATAAAATAAAAGTTATTTTGGTTATCTATTGCCATTTCACTGAGCGCCTGGAGGGTTTTGAACAGTGTTTTCTTTTCCCCTTCCAATAGGTATAACTCTTCAACACCATTAAGACTCTCGGTTATGTACTTGTTGCCATCTTTATCAACGAAAATCATGTTCAATTGTAAATTTGGATCTGATATTAACTTGGCTCGTTGTGTTTCATAACTATACACATAAATTCCTTTTCCGGTACCAAAATAAATGTTAGTTCTTTTTTTGTCCGCAGCTATTGAATAACTAAGTCCAGATGGCAATCCTACAAGAAAAAAATATTTCATTTACAGATCTGATTACATCTCGAAATAGATTTACGTGATATGAATAAACTCGTTATACAGTTGTACATAAATAATTGCTTCTCTCTATATGTGAAACTAATAATATAATTATAATAAAAATTACCTGGAACGTTCTCCGGAGTGTTTGTCGTAGGCTTAACCATTTTTATATCAAAGTAATATCCTTCATGTTTCCAGCCCGACTCCACGTAGAATAAATTCCCATACTTATCGAAATGCGCGTCCGCAGGGAACGCCTCTCCAGTGTGGTACGTATCCGACACATTATAGTGATCGTCATCTATAGTTATATCAGATTTGCACCCATCGTTAGGCAGATCAAATGCCAGACAATTGTAAATAAATAAAACAAATATAAATAAATTCATTTTAAAGAGAATTAAAAATTAAATTCAATGACACTTCTACACTGGGACAAGTCTAGTTGATCAATGTGTATTGTGAATAGTTTGTTATTTCCACTGATGATATAGCCAATTAGTATGGAGTATTGAACTCGAAATTGTGTCATTTGTAGTGATAAAGACATCAATTTTCTTTACTAGGATAAACAACATTAAAAAACAGAGTTGCAAACGTTATTTTTAATGACTACAAAATGGCAAAGACCTAATAGATAAGTTATTGGTTACAATGTTGTTCAAATGATAGCCATTAAAGCGATATTATTATAAATATTCTTGCACAAAATTCTAGTGTCACAAAATTAAATAAATTAAATAATAGGGTCAATATAGATAAATTAATGAGTATTCGGTCATTAAAGCTACTACATAATGATAAATGTATATCTATTGCTATTGGTAAATTGTATCACAGGTTTTGGTTTGAATTTCCGTCTCTGTCTGGCACTGGAGGTACGATGGTAGTCGACCGTGTCTTTCACCTTTAATTTTATGAATCTTCAATCTATGCCCATAAAGAATTTTTCTGAAATTAAAGCAATTTATGCATATGATGATGTTTATTGTTATAGGCATACAAGAAACACCTGTAACATTAGGGTTTTACTAATACAAAACTTAAGGTTTTACTAGTACAAAACGTAAGGTTTACGACAAGCACCATATTAGGTGTATATAAAAAATTGTGGACTCCAATCCCAATGAACCGCTCTTTACAAAATATATGTGTTTTAAAATATATTATCAATTGCTCTAACAGTGAAGAAAAACTTAAATAACTTACACACCTTAGTACTCCGTAATGTTCTCTAAGGCGTGTGACTGATTTTTGTTATGTCGCCAACCTGCACTGACTACCTGACTTTGGTCCATAACCCATAACCTTTCTCATTCTGGGAGGAAATCCCTGTCCAATAGTGGAACTATGAAAAGGTTGATGATGATGAAATTTCTTAACATCATTTAAACATATTTTAGTTCAGCACTTCTATACAGAGTCTTTCCTCCACCACACTGCCAATTTGAGGCAAAATAGTAATAATACCGAATCATATAACAAAGTAGTAGGTACAGAGAACATACTTTGTATTGAACTTTTTGAAGCAAATATCACATTCAACCGTTCCTTGTCTTAAGTGAATATCCTTTACATGTCTTTTCATATCGTGTTGATAAGAAAACGCCTTTTCGCAGTAAGTACACTAAAACAAAAAGTAAAGCTTATATTATATAATTAGAAATGATGATTAGGATCTCAGACTCATTTTTTTAAGTATATAACATGGGTGTCTTTGTTTAGTTCTAGAAAGCTACTCCGATTTCTAAATGATTGGGAAGTTTTTCACAAAAAAAATTGGAAATTTCTAGATGGTTTGAATAGGTTTATCGATAATGGTTGTAATCCAAATTTATAACACGATATATTTATTTTGTAATAAACCATGACCTTAATGTGGTCCATCACAAATAATAAAAGTAAATACCTTTGTCACCACCGGACCATAACTAATGTCTATGGCTAAATAAATAATCATTTGCCTGCCTGCTTCTTCCGGGGATCTACCCCGGTAGCGGCAATTGAGCGTATTCATACAAATGCGCTACGCTTAAAAACTACGCAAAAGTAATAAATATAAATATCGATTAAGCGGCACAATTCAGCAATTTAAAAAAAAGACTGTTAGTATGCCATAGTTTAGCTGTTATGCTAAATCAAATAATTAATATACATTTACATATAATTGTTTTAATAAAACATTACACATTAAATAAAGCGGGCGGGTAATAAACGTGATGTACATTTTGATTGAAAATAGATTGTATTGGTTACATTAAATACTTGCCTTGTACGGTCTGTTAGTGCTGTGCACAAGTCTCATGTGTTTTGCCAAATTGCTAGACGTGGTAGTGGATTTTGGACATTGCGTGCATTTAAAGGGTTTATCTGTCATATGTGATCTTTTATGAACTTTGAGCAGATCCATAGTGCGCCCTTGGTACGGGCACGAGTCACATTTAAAAGGGAATACGTTTTCATGGGTACTTCTGAAATATAAATAAACAGTACGAAGAATTAACGTAAGAAATGCATGAACTGTAATGCATTGAGTAATTTGCTAGAATAAAGGACAGCCACCGTTAATAACTTAGAATGTAAGGTATTTATGAATAATAGAGCCGCCTACGAGCTACAACCCTTCTCCTCGCATCGCACTGACGCGGACAAGATAAAAATATAATGCGAATATGTCAAAAGGAGAGTAAAGCACTCCGAAAATATGCAAGCGCCTTACGAATAATGAACAGCAGAACATTAAGTACATGAATCTTTAGTTATATTTGGAGATTTAATTAAGGTACAAACAACTTTATACATATCGTAATGCAACTAGGTTCATATTGCCAGATATCATACAATCATCTTAATGGTACAACCTCACCAACGCCCAAGTCTACCTACGCCTACACTATAACAATATAATATATTGACTATCGTTCATACATACAGAAACAGAAAAAATATATATACATACTTGTGAGCAATTAGATTTGCTTTCGAGCGTGATGTTTTCCCACATATGTCACACAAAAAGCTATTCTTTGATACTTCCGATGATTTTAGACGTTCGTCAAATTTTGATTCTGATAATTTTGTGCATTTCATCAAATGATAATTGTAGGCAGCCTGAAAATATTATACATATTATATGAGGTATATACAACATAACACATTAACAAAAAAAATCTTTCATTTAAGTTAAAGTACATTCCAGTACTTAAATTTATGAGTGTTATTTATCTGATTAAAATGAGCATCCAAGTGATGATAGTGCACTACATGTTAACAATGTACAGAGTATGAAAGATACATTTATTTTTTGTTCACCTGGTTTGCTTCTGAGTGACTTGAAGAAAACTCTGAGGTTTACTTTTATGGAACCGAGTACTAACCAAGTCTATAAATTCTTTATTACATGTAGAACATTCCAATGTGTCCAAGTTGTGATCGGAAAAGTTAGGGGAGGGAACATCATATGATACATCACTGTCTAGGTCCGCATTGCAGACCTCCTCATAATCATTGTATTCTAAAAAGGGAGTATTATTAAAAAATAATTTGTACAATTCATTTTATGAACTATTCATTAGGTATTTCAAGAAGAAGAAAGCCATTTTCTTTTAGTTATTTAACAGTATAGTGTAATACTAGTATTCTTTGTGGGGCCACAAATAGGAGTCATAAAGCATAGAGAGGCACCTAAAACATCAGATTTTACAGTCATTCATATCAAAACACCCAGTATATTCATTAACAATGATTATATGTCAGAACACCAGGTCCCATACAGATTTCCAGAAAGCAATAATTCTGAAACATTCCATTTTGGCAGGTATTTTATTACTACACATTATTTGATTTCATTTACTAATTATTTGAATTGACAAGCCAAAATAATAATAGTAGGACCTAAATGTAATTGATGAAACAGGAGTATACTACAGCCCTCAACCTACCTCTACGGGGATTACAGGTGTGATGTACATTTTAAATAGTATTATTTTAAGTTTATTCAATTACAGAAAGTACTAAACATCTATAGTATTCATATTAAGTGTTTTATAACATAAGAAATTTACAATACAAGTAAGATTTCTCACACTAAAAGCACTACATTGGGCTTATGACTATGAAAACAGACAGTGGTATCTGGAGATGTTCAGCAGAGGAATAAGTGTTGTATGTCGCCTTGGTAAAGGGCCATGTCCAAAAGTAGAATAATAAAGGCTGGTGAAGTATGAAGTGACAAAGAAATATTAACATCAATTAGAGCTGAAATTTAAAGTTCATACCTTTCTTTATAGACACTTCCAACAATTTCTTATTGTTTTTCTGGCACATTTCACGAAACAATATACATCCGTTTAATAGATCCAAGCAGTTCTTACACAATTTTTGTGGCAAGTTGTCAGATTTGATAATCTGTAATAAAATTTATTTAGTACATTCTATATTCATTTGTTATAAAAATTATCGTTTTTCATTTTGTAAAAGAAATATTTTTTTATTGGGACATCCTTTGAAGTAACCTTATTTGCCCTATTTACAAATTTATATAACTGAATCCTTAACTCTTATATGTGCAGGAGGACGAAAATAACAGTGATTCATAGGGGACACCAATGTAAACATTCCAAAAGTTGCATGATAAAAAGTGATTGAAATGAACACCATTTAATGCATTATTATCCAAGAGATTGATATCATTCACTAAGGTCAATATGCACCATATTCATATTTTCTTTCCAAATTATGACTTAATTAAACATATGTAACATCACACCTATTATCCCCAAAGAGGTAGGCAGAGGAGTGTAGTACACTCCCACGTTTCACCAGTTACATTTATGTCCCAGTATGAATTAGGTGGTGAGCCTATTGCCACGCATTGGGCACATATCCAGACTCTGAGCCACAATTAGTAAATCTAAATTAGAAAAATTCTATAGTGTCTGACCCGGGAATTGAACCCAGGACCTCTTGATCAGCAGTCATGCTTGCAACCAACACGACCTCATTGGTCGTATTCCATAGTAGGACATATACGTAACTGGTGAAACGTGGGAATGTTCTACATTCCTCTGCCTACCTCTTCGGGGATTACAGGCGTGATGATAGGTTTTTTTTAACACAAATCAATATTAATTGGGTGAAATTGTAACTAAAGTAGTATTTTAGGGTATTATCCGAGAACCCACGTACTAAGAAGCTATAAAATATTGCAAACTATTTACACTTAATATTATTTAGTGTTCTAGGATAATTGTAAGATTTTAAAATTTTTAATAAATACATACCGAAACCCCCGAAAAGTTTTTGATCTCCTCAGAAATATTAGGATGTAAAAAATTATCAAAAATAGGTATTTCTCCTTTTTCCTTATTACATATCCGGCATTTTTTCATTTCAGGAGATGAACTGTAATAGTAAAAAACATAAAATAGTAAGTTGCTTATTAATTTATAACGATGCTATATGCAGACATTTACTTAATGGGATTTATTTGCAAAATATGAACTACCGTACTTACGATTTCTTGGACTTCATTAATTTTTTTTTCTTGGTTTTGTGCAAAGCACTTGCAAATATCATGGATTTTAGTAATATTAGGGAAGTCATATGGAATTTATGTTACAAATTTAAATATGATTTGCGCTATTTTTGTGACCTTTTCTTTTCGTTGATATCTTATAACAATAATACCACATAAATAGAAGATACCTAATTCTGTTCAATTCTCTCTGTACTCTGTGTTGTTTTTGTTCTTGAGCTCCTTGATGACAATTGTGGGGTTTCCATATACGAAACACAAAACTGCCCTAATTTCAAGGATAGATGATATTATCGTATTTCACCGTGATTATTTATATTGATTAGTTTAGTAAGTGAGATTAATGATTGCAGTTATTACTACGTCACAATGTCCTGTTTTTGTATTATTAATTAGAGAAGGTAAGGTAAGGTTCTCACTATTCTCATTCTGTACTCCAATGTGGCATAGTATATTTAAGTAATGCAAAAAGTGGTGGTGGTCAATATTTAACACAATTTTTTTTAGTTCAATTTCATCAGGTTCTAAATATTTATAAGAGAATTGATTTAATGTCATGATATTTTTACAAATAGCATTGTACAACCTATTTTTTCGGCAAATCTAGATATTTTCTGCTTTATTTACAACTCATGTCAACTTTTACAATGACGGTAAACTAGAGGGAAAAATGTGTCTAGTTATAGTTATAGTTAACGTAACATAATATAGTTGTAGTTATATGTCGACGCATTATGTTTTACTGTAGCGGCAAGTGACTATGGCAACTTACCGGAGAGAAAGTACGCTAGAACGAGGCTTCAAAATCACGCCACATCGTGTTTAGACAAGACGGCGCCGAACACCTGTCGTTTACATTGCAAGTAATAATAACATCGCCTATGTCTTCAAACCAATATAAAGCAAAGAGCGGTGGGCATAAGATGATTCTCGGTTGTGATTTCGTTTACGTAAGACGTCTCGCTGTCCTTTTGTTATTAAGATCTAGTTAAATCCTCTTGCGAGCGGAAGCTCTGCCCGTTTGTTATTAATTGTTCAATACTAATTTATCCTTCATTTTTGTATTTCGTTATTTAATTAAAATGTTATTGTAAAGTGCTTAAGTGATCAATGTAAATCTCACTAAAAGATGTAGTACGACACCTATGGAGTTTCTTTCGCCGCTTCTTCTCCATAGCGAATCCATTTTCGAAGCGGTGGTAGTTAAACCAACTTTGAATAAACGATATTTGAATTATTTTGGATCTATTTTTACATCCATTTCAACACCCCCTCCGACATATATTAATAAAACTTTGTTCAACTAAATATATTGATAAAAGATATGTCTATTAAGGTCATTAATATCAAGAAATGAAATCAAAAACAACATAACATTAATACAACTACAGTTATTTTTGTCTTGTAAATTCAATGTCAAAATATCATTATTACTTATCGTTTCTCCATCAATTACCGGATATTTCAAACTTTTTCAAAAGTAATCATTATATAATAAAATAATTACTTAGAAACTAAGTTCATAAATTTTTTCTTTTTCATAACTTTCTACAACTATAACTTGTCTGCCTCGTTGGTCGTGTTGGTTGCCAATTGCGCCTGCCGATCGGGAGGTTCTGGGTTCGATTCCCGGGTCGGGCACTACTAAAATGTTCTAATTTAGACTTTCTAGTAGTGGCTCGGAGTATGGATATGTGCCCGACGCATGGCAATAGGCTTACCACCTATTCCATAGAGGGACGTAAACGTAACTGGTGAAACGTGGGAGTGTCCTATACTCCTCTGCCTACCTCTTCGGGGATTGCAGGCGTGATGTTACGTGACTTTCTACAAAGTAACTCAATGTTTTTGATAAAATCGTAATGTAGCGTAATATATAATTATATGTATGGATGTATAATATTTCCATCATATTAAAAAAAAAAATTTGGGCAAAGTTTTTATTGCCTTAAATAAACTTAACTTTGATCACAGTAACGGTAATGTTAAATTATCTGTGGCTAAAAATGAAGAATCCAACGCAATAAAAACGAATAAAGTTTAAAGTTTGTTTTGTTTAATTTGATGTCCGACTGTCTGACCGACAGATTGGCAGATTAGCTTTTGGAATTGGGCTAGCTGCTTCGAGAAATCGAGACTAAATTGTTTCATAAAATTCTTAACAGATTCTTAACGGTTGTTAAATAACTTAAAGTCCTATATTATTTGAAATCAACAGTGGGATAAATAACAAAGAATATTTTATTTAATTTATATGCCTTCGTACCAGACATGTAGTATAATTTGAAACGGAAATGTGCAATGTTATGTTGATATTTTCTTAGAAACTCCAGTCATTACAAAATTTAGCATCTGTTTGTGATTTGATGTAGATGTGGATATCGTAGGTAATATAGGTAGGAGCATCTGGTTACAATGGCCGTTTACTTGACAAAATCTATGTTGAAGAAATTAAATAAGATAAAATATCCAAGCGGCAATTTTAAAATACACAATGAAGATGCTAGCACATCCGATGACCATTGGGAGAAATTATCCATTGATAGGTAAGAGTCGAGATTTATTGTAAAAAAAATGTAACATCATGCCTGTAATTCCCCAAGAGATAGGCAGAGGAATGTGGAACACTTCCAACGTTTTATCCATTTCGTTGACATCCTACTGTGGAATACATTTAGAGATGTAATGAAGTACATGGTAATTAGAAGGATCAAGTTAGGCCATTTAGTAAAATATCTTATTAGCCATGATTGGAGGTAATAGATATCAAATAAATCCATTTGTGGTGTCACAATACAACATCTCATATTGCCTTGATATGTGAATGGCATTCTTTGAAGGATCATCCCTGATTAGAAGTACAGCATTGTTATAGTGTTCCCCCGTTTCACACTGATGTATATAGGTGACTATATTTATATATTTTGATTTTTCTGAGGGTGGTGGCTGTGTTATTATATTGTATTAATCATTTATTTATTACTGGCCCAGCTTACATCTGTTTTTTCAGGATAACTTTACTAGTTTCGGAACCTATAAAAGATCCTTTTTCATGAGCTCCCATTGGTTCCAGTGAGGTTCCAGCAGGTATTAATTATTTGTATATAAAACTGATTATTAAAATGTGGACATGTTTACTATTTCAGTAAATCTGGCTTAAGTTTGTCAAAGGACATGATATGCAGAGTGTGTGCAAGAAGTGGATGTACACCTCTGAGTTACAAATTTAATGGATGTGATGTGATGGGAGCACTCAGAAGTGTTACAAATATATCCGTGAGTCTTGTATTGTATCTGGTGATTATATAAATATTGATTTTTAAAGCTGCTTGAAAAAATAAGCTAACACTATGTCTGTAACCCTCGAAGTGGTAGGCAGAGGTGTGCAGTGTCTCACACTTCAAAAGTTTGATTTACAACCCTCCATGAATTAGAGGGTGAGTCTTATTGCCATATACTACTTATTTCTCCATTGTAAAATATGGGTGTTTTGTGATGTTGTAATGCTATGTGTAATGGTTGAATAGTATAAAAAATATTTTTTCAGATAAGTGTAGATGATTCTTTGCCGAAATTTATTTGTACTGAATGTTTTGAATCTCTTCAACTAGTGATGAATTTTAAGCAAAAATGTGAGTCCACAGACAAGAAATTCAGAAAAATATTGAATCCTGAAGGTAAATGGTATGAGCTATTAAGAAAATGATTTTTCTCTTACTTAGGAAAATAATATATTTATTAGTATATTTGCTAAATTGATTAGTAATCTAATTACAATTTTAATTTGTCAAACAACCCTTATATTTTAAAATGGTGTAGGTGGTGTCCATTACACATTCAATTTAATGATTGTGACCACACAGTATTTGTGTCTGAAGGCCTAGATTCATATCTGTTGATACAGTAAAATACATTTTTGTATTATAT
>DWDU01000100.1:0-24839 GCA_018245575.1 Jemadia suekentonmiller | reverse complement strand
TCGTCAGGAAAACTCAGTACGAGTACCTACCGCCACAGGGCCGACGATAGGTTATGTCGGGCTCCAACCGACTAAAATCCTTACGGTGTTCCATCGCGCCACTACACGGCGGAGTCACGGGAACACTTGCGCACACTTCCGCGACACTGGCAGATAGCTGATGTAATAAGAAGTAACTTAAGCTACTTTCATTTTAGAACTTCCACGCGGTCATTTATATCAAATTCTATACTATAAATTTTCCTTATTTTTTTTCTGTTTTCATAGCTATCAAAGAACTTTGTAATAGCTCTTTAACTACAAAAAGATAACACAAGTTACAGAACGAGGCAGTACGTTATCGAAACTTTTTATTTTCATATAGTCAGATAACATATTCCACTTTCATATCGCAGCCACTATTGGATTCTGATATCTCAAATACGTCAACACATATCCTTAAAACATACTTGGGTAAATAATTCAGGGCGAAAATATTTCTTATTTACTGAACCCCAGTATCACGTGATCTCCCGCTGTCAGTTCTAAGTCGAAGTAAATCATAAGAACTCTTCTATTTTTTACTTATAAGATTTATTAAAGCGATTATGCATTAGTAGTGCCGTTAAATAGAAGACAAATAATACTCAATAGTTGATAGGTAGGTACTATCAATATACTCGTAGGCTCACCCCATATTTCATAGTGGAACGTAAACGTAACTTTTGAAAGGTGGGAGTGAACTACACTCCTTTACCTACGTGTTCGGGGATTAGAGGCGTGATGTTACGTATACCTAGACATAAAGTATATTGAATATAAATTATTGAATATTATCTACTATTGAATACGAATAAAACGCTGAGAGATATTCATAAACCAATTCGAATAAAAGACATTGTACAAAATCTACTCCAAATTATTAAATAGAGAATTATATATTAAAATTAATACTTTTTGGATATTCGACTATTATTTAATTAATGAATATAAAGACAATCAAAGGGACATGAATGTTTTCAAAAATATATATTTAAGGCTTACTACGACGCAAAGGCCATTCTCTAATGGAAAATGCCAAATGGCAAGTGGCATGTCTATAGACGCTAGTTAAACGTTCCACCAGGCATATCTTCTCAATCATAAGAGGAAAAAGATAATATTCTGTGTTAAGATAGATATTTTATTTAGTGATCAAAATGGCCACAGTATGGAACACTCTTTTTATGTAACTAAATTAGACAATGGAATTCCTGTCCACAAAACGGTACGGGTTAAAATGTAACTGCCGCCAATTACCATTAACCCATTAACAGTAATACTACAATTACTGTACAAGTGTGGCAGTTGTAATTAGGCAATCGAATGCTTTTCTTAGAATTTTATCGCATATAAGCAAGTATGACGACACTCTGCGTCGTAAGCCTCAATATTCCAGAATGAGAGGGTAGCGCCTAGTAAAATAATAAAACAAAGTCCCCGGACTAGCACAAAGCGGAACCTTTTGGATTTTGACGCGAAAATCAATCACGCAGTCATGTGTAATGGTATCTATTTGTTCGTGTCCAGAACTGCAACGTTTAATCCTTGGCACACCGCGAACAACATGTCCGAATAAAATAATCCGCTATCTCTCCAACAAGAATATACGCGCGCTCTGTCGTAGCTATTCTTTGACTTTCATTTTTTGGATGTACTCGGAACAGAGCTCGATACTGCTCAATGTTAAGTAATCAAGGAACCGTCTTGCTATTTGAACAAAAATTCTATTATCCAATTGCTAATATTGAGTACTAAATCTGATGGTTTAGACATCCAAGTCTACTCTTGGATGAAATGTTCTGGCGCCCAAGAACAATTCAATCAGTCATTATTTCCAATCGTATTCCGTTTAAATATTCCAACACACTTTACCTGCATAGTGTGCTTAATAACTTATGAAGTGTTTCAACTCGCTGCAAACAAAAAAGTTTACTCGAAGCTTCAACTTTCAAGGAATATTGAAAAATGTATCAATACTTGGAAATTTATGTATTGCATTTTCTTGTTTTCCCTTTAGCGCTTTAAGGAACGATTGAACGCTGTACTTGGAACTATAATATTATTTATTCAGATATAAAACTGAATCAATCAATTATTCCGTACCAACAGTTTCGAACTATATTTTTTCATAACACCTTATATAGAACTATTGAACGAAAGAAGTTCACGTACACACCAGGTACACCAATTTCGTTACACGTTCGCAAGCATCATGGATATTTTCGCTCCGTGTATTGTTAATATTCAATAGAACAGTTCTGCCTCTCGGTTGGAAGGAACGACGCAGTCGTTATATGGCAAAATCGGTAGTGCGCTTACGATCCACTTACGGTACGAGATTCACTGGTAAATTTAACCAAATAGGCTATAAGAGTGAGTGGCGTACTGCAGCGAATGCAACAGTGCAGTACCTACGGGGTGGTCTTGTTAGACCGACTCAATCTGGTTCGGTTCTACGGCAAGCTTAACCTACGTACAGACTGGTGTGTACATGCTGTTTACGAAAACTTGTAGTATTTGATTTTATCATCAGCATTTGAAAAATATTTCTGTATCTATGTAATTTTAACATAATTTCAAAATAAGAGAAAGAACAATGGTTTATTATAATACAGATCAAAACTAAATTAGTAAATATTTTTTTTTAATAAGTTAAAATGTTATAAATCAGACGTAAATTAATTTAGAGAATGTGTGTAATATGGACCTAAATTAAATTAGTGAATTATTTAGCACAAGATGTTTAAATATAACCTTAAGATTGAAAGTTTATTTAAATGGAATATAATTCGTATTCTCATCATAACACTAGGCTACATTGAGCGTATATTAAAGGTAAGAAGCCCATACCAAGATTAAAAGTAGCGTTGGATTCAATACAACACCTTCGATATAACAAAATTTACCTATTTGTGCATAATAACAGGTAGAATCCAACAATGGGTATCATAGTTTAATTTACAAATAGTGATATTGGTAGTACCCGGTGTGGTAACAGTTTAATCCGATAAAGTACAGTGATGGACCAGGATCAGTATTGTTAGCTCACCGCTCGCTCTGATCGCTCCAACAACTTTGGCACTCATGAAAATTGCTGTTCCATCTACAGAATGTAATATGATCTTTCAAGTATTACCCAAGCGGTCCACACGTTTCTATGATTTAATCAAAGCTGTTCACATATTGCGGAAACAGTTGCTAATTGAAATGCAACGCATGTATTCACGTGTATGTCCATAATTGAAATGTTCCTATTTGTCACGAAACTAATTGTTTTTATGTAAGATTAGCATAATACAGTTTTAACTGCTTCAACTTTACAAATCCGAAATCTCTGCGGACCTCGGCAACCGAAAACTAAAGCAACTAGTACCAATAAAAGCGACTTTATCGAGTTAAAACTTTAGAAACGCTAAAACGGATTTTAAACGCGCTAAAACTTGGAAGTGTCGCACGTATTGCTTAAAAATATGTTCTTTAAAACGCAGTAAAGATAGTCGGAGCCCATACCGCACGTAAGTAGTTTCCTTCCTGAGAGCTGTGCCAAGAGGATTCGTGCTTCCAGCGGCACGGCACAAACTAGTCGAGCTGCGTAGGCCTAACGTCGTATCATAATAACCGTGGATAGCTTCATACGATGGCCGATTAATGAAGCCGACGTAGTGCACCGCTAGTACGATGCCGTAATAGTTTTACGACTAACCCCTCACGCACCCCTCCCCGCCCTGCACCGCCTGGCCCCGCAGACTCGACTACTTGATTATGCATCGCACACTTCCAACCGATTATCGAACTAGTAATGAACGCTACCACGTACAAATTTTACTAACTTTTAAAATATTCTCCTTTTACTAGGTAATTTTTATACGCTGAGTTTTAATTCGATAAAGTATTAAGCTGCATTAGCTCAAGAAATAACTTTAAGCTTAATTAATTTTCTACGTTCCAGATGTCCACTCGTACCTACTTGCAAAATTTAATAGAAACTATCTTTTGGGTTTTTGTATCTCAATTATGAAGATATTAAATGTTCAAATTATACCAAATAGAATAGCAGATCTATGACAGTCTACCATTGAAGTTTTATTTTGCTATGTTCTACTCGTATTTACACAAAAGATTACTGTTTTTAGTTTCAAAATAAGGCGCGGCAAGTAATTAAATCAACATGGCGGATCTTTAAGCCCTACGCGCCTTGTTAGTGCAATAACTACGTCCCGTCAACGTATTATTCTGATTGATTGCACAGTTGTACTGCCGCCGTAGGGCGCGGGTTTGATTAGGGGGACGTGTTGGTGCTTTCAATACTGTATGCTCAAGGTTTTATTCATAAGTCTTACGTAAACATATGTATGTATACATATCTAGAAAATGTCAATTTGAAAGATTTTAAATACATATGTAAGTTGCTACAAACAAAATAGCTGGAGCGGTTTGTCTGGCAATATTAAAAGGCAGTGTTACGTGACCAAAGATATTTGAGCATGTAAATTTTTCTGTTATGGTAACAGCAGCAAGCGATCAGACAGCGGCCGCGAGTAGCTACTGCCGTCTATCTGCGTCTGTGGAATTTGAACAACGTCTAGCGTAACTGTACGAATTAGAATATCAATTTGTTCACTTACTCTGTTATTAGGGTAATAATAATAATAATAATATTTATTTCAGACCAAGTAAAATCCTATAGTCCATAATGATTATGAGAATAATAATAGTGTAGGTACATTAAATTACTCTTGTCTACTTGCTACAAAATATTACAAGAGCAGCTAATATTATGAGAATGATAACAAATAACATATGTTACAGTTAACCACATTGTAATCCAAACATGGCCGTATAATTCGAGCATAGAATTATAGAACCGAGCATAAAAACAAAACCCATATTTATATTTTATATGTTATTTTTACTGCATATTACAATAAAACCATGTTGAGAATAATACAATAAAATTGGAAAACATGTAGCCGTCATTATTTTCAAATACCTTCTTAACGTATTGGGGTAATTGCCTGTCTGTCTGTTTATTCCAGATAATTTCTGAATTGGGTGGACCGATTTTGACGGGACTTTCACTGGCAGATAGCTGGTATAATAAGGAGTAGCTACTTTCATTTTATAATTTTATAATTCCACGCGGACGAAATCGTGAGCACTGCTAGTATAATGTTAACAGTTAGGGTACTATAAACATTATATATAGTGCTACCAAGTGTATTATACGAACTGAAGTGATTGAGAGAAAAAGAAAGAAGTTGACGGAGAAACTTTGTCACTAAATAGGATATATTTTTGTGAATATAAAAGATTTACAATTTCAAATTTCTATTTAAAATTTGATGTACTTTGTTTAAATTTACAATTCCTAACTAACTACATATAAGATGCCAAATTGTAAAGCAATAAGACAATCGGTCCTAACTCTATCATTTTTGTAAAAATAATATCATATATTTTACAGCGCCATGAAAAATCAGTACCTGCCTCGAATTTAAAGTCGCTCAGTCCTCGAGTTATTGAGTTATATCGCAGACAGACAGGATGGGCAGACAGATGATGGATTTATTTACAAATCTGTAATAGACTTTCATTGCTGAAAGAATGCTGAAAATTTTAATCGTCAACTATTTTTAAATATTTTTACTAGAACTATGAATTCTACCACTATCAACAACATTATTATTAAAATGTATTTCTAATAATTTAATATTGCAAATATTTGACAAAGATAATTGTTTATAAATATGTATTATGATGACATACAAAATGGAATATCTCTTTGTACTTTTATTTACGCGGTAAAAAAACCTTTCTTTATCTCAATATTAGTATTATAAGTGTTCTAATGAATTAATTTTGAATAAATGACATTTAAATTTGAATATGTATACCTCTTCGGGGATTACAGGCGTGATGTTACGTTTATGTATACAATTAGCATAGCTAATACAATACGATGCGTATTACGTATAAAGTAATGCAGGCTAAGCGGAGCGATATTTAAAACTTGAAGTGGCAAATGATTCGTGCTCTTGTATAAATTAAATACGTTGCGCATCTGTTAAGATATGACGTCGCTGGCGATGGCAGACGGCGGGGCGGCGCGGGGGACGCTCTCAATCCCTCTCATTTAACACCACTCCATGCCTCTGTAGGTGTTTGCCGAAGCGATCCCGGCAAGGATCCGCCTTTTATGGTGCTACTTACAGTCTCATAGTGATACGCGGTTTTATTTCGGACGGCTCGTGTAATGGGACGTACATTTTTCATGCTACGCCAAAGCGAACCCAGTAATCTTTGCATTTATACCGTGATCCTTTATTGATTTTAGATTTTTAGTGGAAAGCGAAACGAATGAAACGGGCGTGAATGGAGACGCGCTCTCTCAAAGCCGGTGTAAGCCCTCGCGATGATATAAACTTCCATTCAAGCGGCTTCCATCAAAAATCTATCGTTATTTCTACATTTGTACGATTTCAATTCTCTATTCATAAAACGTACATTACACTTAATTAGGAAACATCCCTAAGTATTTTAATTAAATTAAAAAATTTCACAACTGTTAAATCATATCATCTGCTGAATCCCCTAACAGGAAATGGGCGTCTTAAGTTTACAAACTTGGCCCATAAAATTATGATAAAGGGTTTTGTTTTTACGAGTAAAATAATTTAGTCCAAGTCACGTTTAAACATTCAACGCCTACGAATCAGGAATTATATTGTTTTTGCGAGAAACTAGGAACGAGGAAATTATATTATGAGAAGGAAATATATCTGCAAATTAATTAGGAAAATGATTCTCCAATTTTTCCGCCGCCGTCGGCCCCGATATTTTCGACATTTATAACGATATGCGAATTTAACACGTTTTTCTCGAAGGCAACGTACGTTTCTTGTGAGCCTTAAAGGAGAAACAAAGAAAGGCGACCTACCATTAAAATAAATAAAAGGAAATAAAGCACCAACCGCGAATTATTTCAGTTACCTACTTCTTTTTATAAAAATGCCAACGACGCATTAAATTTGGGGAGAAAGGAAACTCCCTTGTAAGCAATATCGGGCAGGCAAATTTTTCAGATATTGCCTTCAGGTAGCGCACATTTATTATGTACCCGAATATATTACTCTTGATTCATTGACTTTCGATATTGATTTACTTTGCTTGCATAAGCTGTAGTTGAAGAAAGTCCGCCGCGAACAAACTAACGTTTCTTCGATTTGAAGAATCAAGGGTGAACTTCATGTGTTCGAGCAAATACTTTGACTTCCGAAGGCCTAAGTAGTGTTACTAAAACTCGGAGCTGCACGTGTGATCGATTTCAATTACGGACGCAAAATCCTCCAACTTTGTGAAAGCGCCTTCCCCGGTATAGTAACTGCAGGAAGTGCGTGCTTACAAACTCTACCATTACCATTGAAAATGGACGAATTACGTTTCCATTTAGAAGTTTGTTACCTCCACATTCTTTTTTTACTTAAAAGAAATTAAAACTCTCCTCAGGAATATACATTACTCAAATACGTACATATAAAGATCTACAGTGGATTGCACTTATTAGATTTTCTTCTAACATCATGATACATTACATCAGTGTGCTAGTCACTAGGCACAGGTTTTTTATTACTGCTATGTGAGTCCAATTTATATAGATAGTTTAAAGTGGCCCACAAGAAACGATTCGTGAAAGATACACAAACTTTGAAGAAAATTAATTAGTAACAGCCAACGGTCACGTATCCATGGTCAGTCATGTCGATTCAATCAGGTCAGTTCATGACAAGTAGCGGTCATGACCGAGTACAATATTGCTTAACATTGTGGTGTACATAAGTGACGGCTATGATAACCTCGAATTAATCAAAAAATATGGTTGATAGAAAATCACGTTTTATTATATTTTTGTTAAATGTATCATACGCATACGCCGTATGACTGCTGACCGTTGATTGCTTTGCTTTCATTTAAATATTACCATATTTGATTAATTTATTCACAATGAGTACCTACCTATTTTCTATTTCAGAAACAAAATTAATATTACATAAACTAACCGTCCACATTTCTGTGCGGATACAAAATTAAATGTAAATTGCGATAATAATTTTCCATGTGAAATAAAAATACTTTTATTATTTATTATAGCGTGGTGTAAAAATTATCACAATACTCTGCGGCTGTTGTCAGGGTTCCAAAACGTTGTGCGCGTTTATTTAAAAGACCGCGACACCTATATTACTTTACACGGTTTTTAGGATATCATACTTTTAAAATTTATTTGCCCGGCGTGTACGTATTTTTCATTTTGCCAACGATAATTTTAAATTTCCAAGCGAGTCCTTTTTTCTGTCATAGAAGATATTAATTTTTTATTCGCTTTGCGCGATTATGTATAAATGTTTTTGTAACGTTTGGTGAGATTGGAACGCGAAGTAATAACAGGATAATCAAATTAAATAGTTCGGCAGACGAAAAATATTCGTGTGTGAAGTCTGCCAACTCGCAATGGGACAACGTGGCAGACTATAGCATTAACTCTCATATTCTGAGAGGGGATTGGGGTCCAACTGTAAAACAATAAAATAGTTGAAGAAAACAGATCAACAGAACAAAACTAATAAGACTGATGGAAATATTTATTTATTTTATTGATTATATTACCAACATATGACCCAGTTGAGAATATCGTTAGAGTTTACAATGCAATCCTAAACTGTTTAACTGCTCATACTGTTACCGGTAACCACAGCATGTAATTAACAATAGTTACGAAATACATGGTACTTCAAATTACTTAAAATTACCAAAAGTGACTAACAATTACTAAATATAATTATGAATAAGGTACGTCAAGATTTCTTAGCTTAGAGTTTTTCGCCAAGTTATCAAAGTGAGTGTAGATATCAGGTATACTCTATAAATAATCGTTATAAATCTTCCTAATATCTCCATAATATATCTTTACAGTAATAAATAAATACAATGAATGCTCCCTGAGCCCATGGCTTCATAAGTGAAACGGATTTCTAGAGAAGATTATTTGCAGTTGCTTTTTTTCATATAGGGATAATACTAGATTTAAGTATATGATGCTGCGTAGAACTGTCTGCCACTTTAAACAAAAGCTCAATAGCCTACTACAGGTATGAAGTCAGAGATCAACAATAAAGAAACAGAACCATTCGCACGTGGTTTTGTGGCAACCCATCCGCAGACTGATAGACCGCAAGTCGTACACCGCTGGCGACATACCATAGACCACAGAATATCGAACATAGACCATAGACAACACACCATAGAAAATAAACCATACACCACATAACAAATATCAAGACTATAGACTATAGACTATATTCATATTTCTCACCAATTGCTCTCAACTAGCAACAAATATACAACATAATGATACTACTCGGTGTACGAATATATTATAATCTGAGAAAGGTAGGGTCTTCTTAACACTGTTGTTTACGATGCCAACTTCTAAACTGTTATCACTTCCAGCCGGCCGGCGGTACATCTCAGCTTTGGCGTTGTCCACTTGATTTACGGTTACGATAAGGTGTCGACCTAAAAACTTTCGTGCTCCTATGGACGTGCCACTGTAGCGGAAGATTTAAAACCGAAAAACAGTACCGAATATTACCTTCCCTCCAATTCGGTTCCACTTGATAACGCAATTTATGATATCTGTACTATCATAAAATTTGTTCAGAAACGCGAAAATACGTACATAAAAAAATCGTTGCGTGGAAAATGTTTACCGACAGAAGTTTGTGATATTTTTAAACATCGTTTGGGTAAGAAATAAAGAGAGCAAGGAAAAATATTCATTTATATTAGATATAATATTAAGTAACTAGTAAAAAGCTGTTAAAACATTTGTTTTAAGTTCATCGTATTATCGTGCAACTTGAGATCATTTAAGGGGACATACACCGGAATACAGAGTTACGAGTCTATTACAGACTTTTTACTTCCCACGTTCTTAAAATCAGAAAAAACTCTATAGCCCGCTTAGCAACAAAACAGACGCAGCGATAACTAATTTTAACATAGTATCTATGCAAACAGTAATTTCAACCTTTAAAAGCTGTGTAACTGATATATGTATATACTGGGGAGTACACACAAACGTAGAGTTTATGACTTAATAAACGGAACGTCTGAACCAAATCTGTACTAGGTTTGCCAATAAGCATAAACAAAAGACGTTTACGTTAGTTTCGGTTCCAAGTATAGTACGATTGCATGCAGCCAGCTGAGCCGTACCAATATCTATCGTGGATATTATTTTAACGAAGGCACAAGAATATTGAGATTTCTATGGTACATTTTATCTATAAGAAAAATATATCTAAGTGTAATTTGAAATCTTTAATATTATGCACGAGTATGCAACCTGAAGTCGTAATAAACACTCATATATTATAGTTTAAAAGCAATATGCAACTAGATTTAGAGGACTCAGAACCAGAAAGAATGACGTTGATCGAGGGAGGATTATCTTCTAGAGTGGTCTTCCAAAGACAGACGGTTGGATGCACCTATCTAAGAAATCGACTGAGTCACATCAATACCTGTCTTAAGAACATCCTCGTCCACTGCGATATTTTTCTTTTATAACAACATTAAACTTTAAGATTAGATAGTTGTGTGATTGCGTTGATATTTACACGAGCATAAATAAATACAGCTTTTTCTAAATTCTAACAAAAAAACAAAGGATTTTTAACATGTCGCGCTATGCAAAGCCACTTAAACAAATTTGATACATTCAACGCGATACGTACAATCATTATTTACCTATCCGAACGATAATTATTTCAAAACACACAATTGATTTAATCACATTAACTTGACTGATTAAATCATGTAACATATCTATAACGAATTTAGACGCCTTATTATTTACCTTTCGGGAAACGGAGCGTCGGTCGCCCATCTTTCAGGTAGTTTGACGACCTAAAGAAGGTAAAAGGATATTCCTGGATTCGGAAGACCCAGGAGCGGCAGGAGTGGAACCGATTAAGTAGGCCTGTGTTCAGCAGCAGACCTTCAAATGGTGATATTTGTATCTTATAAATATTATTATAACGTAAACAAAGCTGACTACTTATAATTTTGTACTGAGTATATTGTTACCAATGACTATAAGCAATGTGACTCAGAGTTCAAGCTCATCTGAGCTGCCCCAATATTTGTCCTTAAGATATTATTTTAGCGAGGACGGGGCAATATTGAGTTGTGAAACCGACGATTTACCTAACAGAAGACTGTTAGTAGAAGAACTTTATCTCGACACTTTGACAACTTATTTCTTGTCTCGAGTCGCTAAGCCACTCAGTTTGTGTACACAGAGGCTTGATTCTTAGGTAGCGTGGCAGTGACTGTAATAATATAGCTACGACGCTTCAAAGGCGGGCTTTCGAGAACTACTATTTTATATAAATCCTTTGATGGAGTACATAGATGCCATCCACATACATAAGCTTTAAGTTTTTGGTTTAGGGAACAAATCGTGACCCTTCCAAGTAAATACGTTCGATTAAATAAAGTGCTAACATTCAAGTCACAAGAAATACGTTGCTGAAATGATCGCATATCTAATTGATTATAAATTGGCTATTTCTTCGATATCGAGATTACAATATATTTTGCCGTATGAACGCTATCAATGATTAGGGATTGACTTTAAACGTGCATAATTAAGAGGATAAATTCCTAACTATTTATTTATGCCCGTTTTCAATTAAATACGAGTAGTATAAAGAGGTGTTTGTGTTACCTGAACGTGATATTGTCTATATTTTAAGCATTATGAAATTATTGATAAAATCATTGCATGTCTATAAATTGAATAGTAAGTATAATACAACTCTCAAATTCCGTTTTAATAAAACGTATCAATTGAGACATTATTCGAACAATTCAACATAGGAATTCACTAGAGCAACATATAAATTGTAAACTGTAAATCCTAACTCATTCGACTCGTTCAAACTTAATTTGGCTGAAATAATTTCTAGTTCCATTGTTAAGTTACCAAATTCGAAGTCCAACATTTAACTGCTTACAATTCAAAGGTAACCGCAAATTTTGTAACGAGTGTTCCCTCTACAGAACGAAAGTTATTTGCAAACCAATAACTTTTATTACGAGTTAGCTAGTTCACGCCATACCCGGATCTACCGACCACCGCTCAACTATGTTTTAAAGCATTCCTCTAGCTTTTATCATTTAAATAATAATTATCTTTTCATATACATATGTGCACTATTTACATATATTCTCCGAATACTTTTTATTCTTCACGTCACGTGGGAAGTTTTTTACAGTTATTAAATGCATTACCTACGTAAATTGCTTCTGTAATTGTTCTCGAATAGGCCCGCAGGAGGATTATTCTGGTTGGTTGATACGTTTAGTATAAGCCGTTAACAGAATAGTTAGTTGGTGTTAATTAATAATAAAATTGATAAAATAGCTACAAAAGGTGTTGGAACAAGTCAAAGTTTATCTCAGACACGTGGTCTTTTCTAAAGATAAGCATAGTCAATATTAATATGCGCGTGGAACCGAAAACCAACACACAACTTTTTAACTAGGTTCCTCTGTTAAAAAAGCCAATATCCTCAGAAATTATAGTTCACAGCATAAATTATGTAAAAATATTGAATACGCAATAAAACATTCCCTGGTAAATAAAACTTAAAGTAAGCTTGTTTTAGGGCACATTTACCTATATAAACAGTATCCCTCACATATCGGAGTAAACTATAAAGTGAATAAATAAACATACCTCGACCGCCTCGTTGTTGGATCTTTCATAACCATAACTTCTGTGATTTCACCGAATTTGTTAAAGTAGTCCCGAAGACTTTCTGCAAGGAAGAGAAAAGCGTAATTTAATTAATGTAGTTGTGAAATATGAACGCTCGAGGATATATTTCTGTAAATTCCGGATAGTGAGAGAGTGGCGTAGATATCGTTAAGATAAAATTACAAATTAGATTTCTGTTGATAATATTTAACTAACTAACATTCGTAAATAATAGACGAATAATATTTGATACATTATAAAGAGACATCAGCAAGTAAGAAAAATGATTGATCTATGTACCTAAATGTGCACATATGGTGCACTTTTATTTCTTATAACAATTAAATTTCAACGGAATATTGATAATATTGCGTTGAAATTATATTGTTGAAAATATACTGTGTTGCTGACAATTTACTGGGAGATGTAAAATTAAACCGCCGTGACATATTGTCAGATGGACAGAACGAAATTATAAGGGTTTTGTACTTAGTGATTAAGCTACTCAAAGCTAAAACATACCCAAAATCATATTGATAACTACTTCTAATTCCCCCAATACATAGAACACATTATACCACACTACAGTGTAACGTCACTCACGAGTAATTGAGCACGTTGGTCCGTTCAGAGAAGGTCCGCGGCACATTCACCCAGCATCGGCAACAATAGGCGGCCCTCGTTTTGTAACGACGAAGCCTTTCGATTCACAGTTCATAAATGTAAGACGATAAGAGTCGTTCTCTTCAAATGACTTGAGTATTCTGAATACTCGAGAACACTTCTGAGAAAGCCTCCAATGTTTCTCAATTTTAAAGGAGATTTTGGATCCGTTCAACTCTTATCATATTATGCTATAGAAGCTAATCTTAGTTACAAAAGTAGCTGACATTGGCCGGTACAATTGAAAACCTTATAAAACTGTATTTTTTTATTAGAAGATAAATAGGATGCATAATGTTACGTGATATAGTCATAGTAATAGTCACCTATGAATCATAAATGCGTTAGAACGCTTGGAAACTAAGTTAGTAATACGTCATGTATCTCCCTACATGATTATAACATAACGGTTCTACACTGATTATTTAATCATTAAAATTTAATATACTAACATGAATTTATGAGAAGGGATCAAAATAGAAATAACGCGATGTAGATGAGGTTGTTACGCCGCATATTTTAGCTCGATACTGATCGCGTAACGTGCGTGCATACATATGCATTGAGTAAAAAGCGGTTATTTTAATGTTACAAAGAGACACTACAGTTTTGTTTATCTCTATAGATGAACTGTACCGCTTACATGATGAAATAAATTGTAAATGTTACCAGAGGGCGATTGATAAAGTCATCAACAAGCGGACCAAACAAGTGGATCTAAAAACTGGAAATTTCCACACATAATATTCTTATCAAATTATTTTATAAGGAATTTTAACAAATTCCGTACTCTTTGCTTTTGAACTTAGAAATCTAGATATTATTGTATAAGCTAATTGAAAATGAATGGTTATTTTGTTTCTATTTTTTTTTATTAACCCTGGTTAATAATTTTAAATACTAAGACACTATTTTGTGCAGGTGTAATCACATGGCGCAGCCATTTTTATATCAAAGTACTGAGTATACTCTGAATCATCAAATTTTAGACTGTCTGTAAAAAAAACTTTTATATCTGTTCATCATGTAAGGAGCTTTAAGGAGAGCGCGGTCTGCGGTGGCCTTGTATGACTCACTAATGGATAGGGTGGGAGGCTTCGTTCAAATGAATATGCTGATTTCCCGCCTCCGTGTTTTTAGGCTTATTTTACATAATTTCCGGTCAGTAACTGACACATTATTTTGATTAAATATTTTGATGTTATTCAAATATAACGCAAAATATTTTGTAAAATAAATATGCTCATGTTTAATTTAAGATCGGTTGTAGATATGTAAGGGTTTTGAAATCGGAGGGTTATTTTCTTGCTTTGAAGGACTGTTAGGTTCTTTTTTACCTTTGTTGCGTTCTAAAAATCGTTTACCTTTTATATATACACATATTAAATTAAAAGTAAATTATTACATACATAAATTTACATTTATCTTTATGTCGTTCCACCTATTTATTTAATTTCTTATTACCAAGAGCGGACTATCACATGGTTTAACTCACTACTAAACCATTATTTTAATATTAAAAATAATTTTAAAAGCACCCGTGATAAAAAAAATATTTTAGATCGGACACTATAATTGTCAACATTGTATTATTGAGTGGACCCAATGTCAGGAACACGCTTTAAACGAATCAAGGTGGATATTTCACAATACATTAACTTCCTACTGCGCAAGGGTTTTCGATAAATACTAATTAAGAACAAACAGGCCAATCACGAGAGGCTTATTGCGGGATACATTCCAATTTAAACTTGCCTTAGATTCGAGAGGAGAGCGCTTCTAAAACCAAATGTTGGACCTTGCTTTTAAAGTCGATTTTCGACTTGTTTTCAAGTGAACTTTTCTAATCTGACCGGCCAGCCCCAGCCTTCCGCAGTTCCGCACTTTAGAACAATAATGAAAAGTAACGATTGCATGTCCATTTTGTCATTAATCACCTCTACTACTTGTTAAAGTACTTATTGCTTTTTTTTTTTCAAAAAATAACTAATGCGCTATAAAAATGTGCAAGTCATCTGTTTTCAATTACTGTGTTGATACGTTTAATTTTTTTTATACTATTGCATCGGTAGGACGTTACTCTTCTGCACGAGTAATATCTAGATAACTATATTCAATGCTCCTAGAATATACAGCATTGGCCGCATGTAGCATGTGGTGCACTATAGTTTTAACCTTTCTCATTTTGTGATTTAACTCATGTCCAACAATGTAACAATAAAAAGGGTTGACGATTGCGATGGATGACGATGAGAGCATTGCTCTAAATATAGGGTTATGAAATACTAACACCGTATTTTATACTAAGTACGTAGTATTGTAATAACTATTGCTTCGCATAACCTCGAAGCACACTACTGATATCGAATAATTTGATAAAGGAAACGCTTATGTCACGTTTGATATCGAAGTTGAAACTAAATTTGAAATCGCTAATTGTTGAGTAATATCGATTTTCAGTATTACAGCAAAGTTTGACAGAACGGGCACGCGACAAATATTCTGTCATAAAAATAGATCGGCTTTGCAATTCCTCCATATACTTATGAATGGATGTAACAATGCGTATACATTGAGCTATCAACTCTTAACACAACTCAACCATTCCGTCCTAAATTGTATTGACTTACTCAATACACTCAATATAATTGTAAAGAATATATATCATAAAGAACAAATTATTTATCTAATATTCAGGTGTTATACATCAACCTTTTGTGCTTTTACATTTAAACACGTTTCAACTTTTAGAATTAGATGGAATTAGATTATGTTCTAGTAGTCATAGTAAAATTTCATTACAATAGTATAGTTATCAGATCTACTGCGTAACAGATTTTGGTTAGATGACGCCTACAAAGCAGAACTGCGTACGACAGCGCGGACTCGGCACAGTAGCTCAACCATAAAATTAGCATTTGGTCGGCGCGTAGCATTTTCGTTCCGTTCGAACACAAGTTAAGGCACCTGAATTATTCGACCGCAGTTTTGCAGAAATTGTTGACTGGAGATCCTATTTCTTTAACGGGAATAAAATTTTCTCGCATCTTTTTACTTAAGTTTCCGAGAAACATACAAACTACTGTGTAGTATGTAATGTTATTATTGACGTTTACATGATTTCTAGTTTATAATTGCACGTTTATTGTGAAGTATAGTTATCAGATTAACAATAGATTTTGATATGAAACTGAACATTTTCTGAGACACGACCACATTCCGGTTACTTTCATATAAATTATGATTAATATTCCACATGCAAAAACGCCTACCGCATGAATGTGATAGCATAATTTTAATCTAGTTTCTAACTAGCGCGACAACTTCAGCGGAAAGTCTATGTGCGTTGTAACCGAGCACTTCGGAACATTGAAACTTCGAAATTCACACAACTATGTAATTTGGAACCAATTAATTTTGGCATTATGTGGACCTACCGGAACCCCTAACTTTTGGTTTAATCAAGGAATTGAGACAATTTCTTCACTGTATTTGAAATAAAGTAAATCAAAGGCGACATTTCCTATTCACTGATGGTAATTTAATTAAGGATTATATGAAGCCTGCAACAATATTAATCAGTGGGGAAAGGGAGGAGACTCCGCATTTGTCATGCCCAACCACCATTAAATTGAGTCTGCTTTACTGAACCAATTGCAAACGGTAGCAATTGTATGATGTGGACGGATATGCATAAGCCTCAGCACTGTAATGATACCAACGTGTACGTAGATATGCGCCACAATACATTTCTGTATCATTAAAATGGTTGACCTACTTTTGGAAAATAAGTCGCGGAAAACTCATTTATATCTAAATGGAATTTATTAAAATGTTGGTAACGTCGATTCACCACACCTCCGCCACAAGTCATTTATGTATTTTTCAGATGGTTTCGTGATTGTAACACACGTTTTACATATCTCATACTTCTCATTTATAACACCATTAGTTAATGGGTTATTATTTTAAACTATCACCTCAAGTTCAAAATAATTTCGAATTAAACATCGTGGGACGTAAACTGAACTGTGAAACGAGGGAGTGTGCTACTGTAAACCTCTTCGGGGATTGCCGGCATGATGGTACGTTTAGAATCTAGTCCAATATTATTATATATGTAAACTTAATGTATATATTTACTTGTATATTTTGTTATGACACCTATACGAGTCTTTACAAAAACCCACTTTCACTTTACTTTTATAATTAATGATATTATGTAAAAAATACATACAGAAAATGATACTTTGGTCAATAATCTAGTTTTATGTGGTCGATACTCCTCAAGGTCTCATCAAGGACAGAATGATCACATAGTAATTGCATGAATTGATAAATATTGTTCACGTGTATGACTTACTTTAGTACTTGAACGAGTATCGGTAATTCAAATACCACGGAACTTCCTATTTTGTAATAAAATCAGGTGAAATATCTATACTTGTTCTGTAATTGTTCATCCAAGACTAATTAAGGAAATTCTAAAACAACTTTGACTTCAAATACTGTCTAATTGGCAAAAATTATTTAATCTACTAACTTTTGTGCGGAATTCAACAGAACTGGGCAACAACTTGTCGCGGTCGCTGGCGAAAATCACAAACCTCTTACTCGATAATGAAGAAGTGAATAATTAATTTATTCAACATTTATTTCCCAATACGTTCCTTATGTACGGAGTTAAGAGTATATAAATAAAAAACTTATACCCAAAGGTGGCTAAAGAATTTCTTAACTGGATATACTATTATATAATTCTGTGAAATTTTCGTACATGGCACCCGTTGTATGTAACGATAATTACATAAAAGAGGTGACCGGACGATCGCTGGTAAAATTGCACTTAAAATTGACTATTAGCTACATTTTATCATTGACAATGATGTCATGCTGCTTCGCATTTGACGATCTAACAGAGTGAGCGGTTTCATAAATCACCTTTATTAAATTAAACATATAAATATATTATACTTTATTAAATTAAACATATAAATATATTAAACATATTTGCGTATACGTACTCAACACGAAAGTATCTGTGCATACGTCACTTGATTTTTTTAAAATATTCAAATACATATACATTCACATACATATGTATAATAAAATATAAATAAAAAAATAAAAATAAAAATATAAATAAAATCCATATAAATCAAATTCTAAAATAAAAGTTTACAAACGTTTTGTTGTTTTTTAGCTATGTTTTACATCAATAGATATCAGTTTTGTGGCTTTCCAGTAGGCGTATATTCTGCACGCATACCAGTTTTAACAAAATTGTAGCTATTATCCGGTATGTAGCTGCCGGTGCGCGGTGCCTTCGACCGCGGCGGCTGTTCAACCACCATAAAATTGGAAACTAGAGGAATACACTCGAAATAACCGCCCGTATCATAATGGCAACAATCGATATTAAAATGTCCGTCATCGCGCATTTGGCTCCATCCGTCCTAATTTGTTTATTTATTTGGCCGGATTCGTTCGTTTTTTTTTTCTCTCCGAAAAGTTTCCGTACAAAAATGTATGCAATCAATGAAAAGGATATTTATGTACTTGATGAAACTAAGTAGGATAAACGTCAGATGTTGAAGATTCAATCTAAGTATCATTATAACATCATCAAACAACTTCTTAACCTATAAACTCATCGGAACAATATTATAACTTATAAAAGGAATCAACCTTAATAATGTTATGGCCACTGGACTAACTGACAACAATAGTAATTACTAAATTTGTCTATTGGCATTCTATTGCCTCTCTATTGGCAGCAGCTAACACTCGTAACCTGCTCGTCTGTACTTATTTTCACTTAAAAAAATTAACGACAAAAGTACTGAATATCGTACACTGGGAGAATACCGCGACATTTGGTAATACATATATTACTTAAATGTAGAGGATTCGTTTCGTAATTTTGTTCCTAGTCGATCCTACACAATGAGCTGATCCATCCCTCAATCAGTTCCCCAATAGTAATGACGCAATCAATCAAAATGTAAACGAAAACAGTCCGCATCGCATATTTTATCTTTAACAATCCTTGCCCAACCAAACCAATTAGTGTAAAAACCTTCCATAGTACAGTCCAATGTTATAAATTTGGCACTTAGCCTGACGCAAATTTTCAGTGCCGTCAGCAAATAAAATGTGCCGCAGTAATAGTTGTGCAACGATTGCACTAAATTGACGCGAAATAACGTTTTTCATTCCAAAGCAGTTTATCAATTATGACACGTTGTATCATCCGAATAAAAAGTTTAACTATTGCGACCGAGAGGTCTGTAAAATGAAATTCGAAAATTAAATGCTACAGATTTACTTTAATTATATTTTTGAACCTAAATCAAAATGTAAAATTGATGGTATACAAAAGCATGTAATTTATTGCACAAGTTTTGTAAGTGTTGATTATGATTATTCCTAGGCTTGAGGGTTCGTATCGATGGCCAACCCTAGCGACGCATTGACACCTATTGTTATTCGAACAAAGAACGACTTGAATTGAGTGAAAATCTTATCAAACTGAAGTTTACACTCGAAGGCTCACTGCGGGTACGCGCACATCAAAGCCATTGCGCGCTAAAAACGTCGCAGAGTATAGAGGAAACGTTGTAAAAATCACGACGACGTGTGAAGTGTCATCCGGCGCGTCTCAGTCGAGTGGCGATCGCTTGTTTTTCCCACTTTCGATAGGCGCCGCGGGCCGGGCTCGCACGCTTCGAGGGCCCTCGCCTCGGATTTTAGCGGCCCTGCACCCGCCTCTGTTTTTTATGAGGTCAAGAGAGCCTCCACAAAAAAACACGTCCAACGATAAATTACGCACTGACACATTCAGATTCGCCCATAATGTACACGATCGTAATATATTGTTTTTTTACGATTTTATCCGTTGCTCGTACGCTCGTGCGTGGTCCGCTTGTGTATTTAATGGCGGAATGACCGTGGTTATAGCTAGAAATTGGTACGCAAAAAGTAATTACGGGTTATGATTAATCGATATTATATTTTTTGTGGGAATACCGTATACAACCTTTACAGTGTTATTAACAGTTTTACTGGTTCTGCACGGAGTTGGGCTTTTCCAATATATGTACCTATTTTTGTCTACTTGACATCAATGCGTATTTTATTTAATTTACATACATATATACCGTTACGCTAGGTCTCTTACGTGGTAGGCACGGAAGTGGGAACTGAGTACCAAATATCTCTATCCTTACATACTTGCCATGCTTCTTTTTCATTCCTCACTCTCTACATACATACTTCATACGTACATAGTTTCACAGACTTCTGATTCCCCCATCAGCAAAGTATCTGGCCTATTTGATCGAGATATGCGGACCTTTCCATTTGAGGCGTCCTATACTTATAATCAGTTTAAAATTTTGTAATTAAATTTACAATATCTGGCGTTGAATATAAATTTCAAATGCTAATTTATTAATGATAAATATTATGGCGAACGTCGTGAACGTGGATTAGTTCACTACAGTCACCTGGATGAGCAAAGGCGAGTCGTGGATGTCCTTTGATCACTTGCTATGAAAATCACTCAAACGAGCGATGCTGTATTTATTTTATTTTGTTTACACTGCTCGCGTGGTAATGTGTGTAGGTACTTCACATGTAACATTTTATAATTTTACATTTTATTTTTCTTAGAAAGTGTGAGTTTAACGAAAATAGCTATTTATTGGTAAATTATATACCGTTATCTTACTAAAATAGGAATTATCGGCATATAATTTTACAACGACAATGGCTAATTGTTATACATTTAGTTATTTTTACAACTGCCTCGTTCGTCAAGTGGTTGCTAGTGCCACTGCTGTTCGAGAGGTCCTGGGTTCGATTCCCAGATCGGGTACTGTTGGATTTTCCTAAATTGCAGTTCCAAATAATAGCTCGGAGTCTGAATTATATATTAAATATAGAGATTATAAAAAAATATTAATGAAAATTGACTGCTTAGTTGGTCGAGTGGTTGCAAGCGCGACTGTCGATAGACAGGTCCAGAGTTGGAATCTCGAGTCGAGTGCAGTGACCGACGCTGGATTTGAACCTAGGGACTATTGATCACACACACAGTTAAAAGCCCTGGCCACCTGTGGACAGCAAGGCACGCGGTGCGAGAGGGATGCTCTGCGATCTATAACCACATACCATGCGTGAGGATGGTGGGCATAACCCCTCAAGGAAGACTATTGTCCAGCAGCAGACTGTATTATGCAGATCATGTTGATAACTATGAGGCTGAAATTCAAATTCAAAATTCAAATTCAAATATCATTTATTCAAAATAGGTTCATTGGCACACTTTTTGTACGTCAAAATGAAGCTACCACCGCTTCTGAAAAGGCCTCGCTATGGAGAAGAAGCGGCGAAAGAAACTCCATAGGCGTGCTACTGCATCTTTGACTATATGTTTTAATTTTATCTACGTCGATATCAGGAGTATATAGAGGACGATGGACTGGAGCGCACCGTGGAGTCGGCTGTGGTGGTGGGCGTGAAGCAGGGCAGGGAGCCAGCTGTCTTTAAGAAACTGTTCCCAACGTGGGACGATGACATGTGGAGCGTAAGTGCTTATATTTGTAAAAAGCAAAACACCTTGAATAAACCCACCATAAATTACACCAAACAAATTTTCATTATTTTAAAGTAATTCATACGGGTTGCAATAGCGTTTATAAAGCGAGCGATTTAAAAAGCACGTCGAGTCTGTAAGGAGAGTTATTTAAATATGTACATACTCGTATATATCTTTATATTTGGCACTCGGCTATCTCTGCTCATCTCGTAAGGAAACGGGGTGACGATAACATAAAAATAATAATGAAAGTGATTTTATTAACTTTCCGTTATGTGATAACGGATGGCTCTATTCGCGTCCCGAGTTATAAAAAAAAAAATTAAAAAATAAAATACGAATATAAAAATACGAATTTCGAATTTATACTTTTTCTTTATTACAGAACCAAACATCTTATGAGGACATCAAGAATGAAGCCAAAGCAGATAATACTAAATAAAAATTATTTGTGTACGAAAATCA
Organism: Jemadia suekentonmiller; assembly: GCA_018245575.1. NCBI lineage: Eukaryota > Metazoa > Arthropoda > Insecta > Lepidoptera > Hesperiidae > Jemadia > Jemadia suekentonmiller. The sequence goes on along the minus strand of DWDU01000100.1, from coordinate 2,262 downwards.
TAAAATATCTCTTCTTTAATATAATTATTATTGCACCTAACAACACAGTTAAACTTACTAGGAAATGTATAAAAATTGTATGCTTTTTTTTTTTTGTTTTGGCACACAAGGTTTTGGCGCGCAGATGGCTATTATTCGTAATCTTTAACAGTGACATGAGAATATTACAAATAACACAATATATGAAAACTTATATTTCCATTATGGGCCGAAAATATTATAGTGTTTTATAAAGAGTTTACATTAATTTTCATTTAATTTTTTTTTTATTAATATTTTGCATTTTTACACTTGCTAAAGTAGTTATTACTTTTATTGTAATGAGATATCAAAATATACGCATTTTTTAAATAAGTTGTCATTTTATTTTAATTTAACATAAACTGTTAAAAACAGTATCTTTGTTCTGTATCTGTTTGTGACTATTGTTCTGAATGTATAGTTATATATATACACACAGAAATATATATACTTTTATAAGTATGATGTTGGTCATCACTGTTCCGGTTATCAGGATACTTCCTAACATATTGATTAGTATTTACGTCATAAATAAAACAATTCATAAAATAATTATCATTTTATTTTTCCCATTCACACATTACACAAAACACTATGTATCACAGATATGAATTATCTAGATCTACTATCCAGTGATATAATGAGAATAGTACAACACATAGACAAATTCAACAATATTCATAGGAAACCTGCCTAAGGACCTTTCAGATATGCACTATAGGGGTGGGCACATACTCCATACTTAGACGACATTTTCTTAATCAACCCTTCAAAATGTGAAATACGGAAGAACACATAGACATGATAGACAGTACATGATAGACATGGAGGGTTTTCTTCAACCTATCTTTTATAATGTCAATATAATTTACATATATTTCTGTACTATATACTGCAGATTACACATAATAATAATAATAACTCAGGACATCTCCACACACGGCCATCTGATCCTAAAGTAAGTGTCAAGGGAGCTTGTGGTATGGTAACCAGACAGCTGATAAACTACATAAAATATATACATATAAATATATATATTTGTTTTACACCCAGACACAACAAATACTTGTGCTCATCACAAATAATTATTCTGGGTAGAAATCGAATCCACAACCCCAGGGGCAACAGTCAGGTTCACTAACCACTGCACCAAAGAGCCAGTCACAGATAACATTATTATTGCCAACAACTTGTAGAAGCCAGTAGTGGCGCCATCTAGGCAATAATGTTGCCAAGTAAGCTTCTGGGCTATCAATAGATGAGTAAAGAGTAAGAATATTGTGCCACTACCCACATTGGTGACCGTTCCAGTCGGTAACTTACCTCTATACAAACCAAGCATCAAATGAGGCAAAGATCTTTCATAACCATATTGTGGTACAGATAACATTACACAAAGTATCCAATGATAAATACACAAGGAATTGCTAGTTGGAAACACACTGATTAATAATCTGTACCAGATTATTGTTCTCTAGCGCGGCCGCAACTCTCTCCTTGTCGGCCAGTTGCTTATTGACAGCATGCTCAGACATGTGGCTGCCCTCCGTCACCTCCACTGATACCTTGAACCTGCTGGGGAGCGCTCGCAGCAGCAGCACGCGGATGGATAGACCTAGAATGAATGTTTTCATTGATATTTAACTGAGTCATTGGTTATTTTTCTTAATATATCCACATGGAGTATCTTAGATATGGTCAAATTTTGAGTTAAGGTCCTAATGGCCATTTATGTAGATATTTGCTGAGTCTTCTCGTATAAGAAGGTTGAAACGCAAAAGACTTATTGGTAGTTATATTATTCGTTACCTATCAGTGTAGCCATACTGCAATGTGGAATGGTCGGCGTGAAGTTAACGTGCACGACATTCTTCTTATTGTCCACTGTAATGTTCCTCTCCTCCACCACCCGTAGCTCTTCTAAGGTTAGAGGATGTTCCGGGTCGTTGATGTTTCGTATTAAATCGAATATTTCCCTCTCATCAAATTCATCCAAAACGTCTTCGTTATGTTCATCTGAAGTTGTAACTCGTTCCGTTTCCTTTTCATATACGTTCGGATTTACATTGTCTGCTATTTTCGTCATTTTTACTTGAAGTATGTCGTGTTTGTAATAGAATTATGTTAAAGCAAACAACAGAGAAACCAGATATCCAGATAAGGAATAAGTCAAGTACAAATTGTCATAATGTTGAAATTGACGTTAGACCTTACGTTTAGAAATAATAAAACTACGTTCGA
>DWDU01000099.1:0-24843 GCA_018245575.1 Jemadia suekentonmiller | reverse complement strand
AGTGACACTTCTGGAAGATATCGGACTAATATCATTACGGTCATAAATTAATTTATATTTAATTGGAATCCATGAAGAGAATGATGAAAATAGAAGGAGCACGTCAGATCTGTAATAATAGAGATACTTGACACGCTACGCTTTCTGTTTACCTCTTGAGGGACGTGACATGACGATATAATAATAAACACAAACAATAATTGGGTTAACAAATAATTCGACTCCCAAAATAAAACATACAGACAGACAGATAATGTCTACAAAGAGACAATAGGATTCCAATCAATGACGCGGCTCTGAAATTTATGAAGCCGAATATTTAGGTCGACTGAAGAATATTTAGGTCGACTGAACAACTGAATCAGATAAGTAGGATTGTAAATTAGCCATTCAGTTGTAGTCGGCAACTAAGACAAAGGTGGCTAAGGAGTGCGACGAAGCGACTACGCAAACACCCATATGCACTGCGCCGGCCAACTGGGCCGCATCGCGTTTATCATGCAACACAATTACTCATTGAAAATGTACAAATATTTATACGCGTTACATACTTGCGCTTAATAAATATTAATAAGTACACGACATAATTTATTCGTTTTGTTTACTTTATGTAATTACATAAACGTTTCTTATATAAACATCCATGAAATCCGTAACACAGACCATCTTTTTTAACAATTCACTAACATTATACCTTACAATCGTTAATATTTTAGTTGACTCTATCGTTTATATCCAACCATTTTTTAGAATGCATAGTTTAATGTTGCTATATTGATGTAGAGACTATTGTGGAGAGGATGACTTAATAGAATTGTAAATGTTTGCTTGTATAGGTGTGTTAATAAAAAGTCGTGAACCGTCAATTGAAAGTTCGCACGGCGGTTACCGCGACGTGATATATGTTCGAGAAAATCAAACAGTGCTCGCTGCACGGGTGGCGCCACACGCCTTACTAAACGTAAACACTCAATATAATTTAAAACAAGGGACATTACGCTCGTAAAACAATACTGAGCAATGTTCTATAGCCGCTGAGACATATGACGACGATAATGTTGATTTCCGGGTATTAAATGTAAACCCACAAGCTCAATGTCAAATTTTACGACCAGTAAATGAAGCAACGCACGTAGGTATATTTATTTTGGTCTCCTCCCAGGAATTCCAAACAGAGTTGCGATGGACGAAAAATGTGATGTTCGTTGATGGAAAATGCATTTTAACAATAACGATATTAATAGCAGCGTAGAATATTATAAAATATCTGATGTTTATCGGATTAATCGTGAGCATTATGGTAAGCATCGGTTAATAATTTTAATTTCCGTTAGCTAGGATAAGCTTGCATTACAAATACAATGTTTTAAAATATTCATATTAAAATTTGCAATTATCCAGATTCAAATGAACTTTACTATCCTTTAACATTTCATAATGTTTTCACATGTCCTTTCTTCAGATTTTTTAGTATCTTTCGTTTTTTTAACATTTCAATTTGGTCAAAATTCACCAATCCATTCCCTTACTAATTCATAATATTAGAAAATTTGAAAAAAAAGAAATACGCAAACAAACAACGGAATAGAGCGAATATAAAAAGATTACGTAATGAGTTGGAGGATGTTCTGTCAAAAAAGAAAAAAGGCGCGAAAAGATTAAGTATTTCTGTGGCGCGCTATGACAGAAAAGATGCGTTTCATAGAAAGTAGACACAAATAGGTAGGTTAATAGACTAAAGCAGATAGAAGCGACCCAAATATTCACAACGGAGACAAGTGTCAGCGCGTTGACAAAATATTTCCTAATCAACAGCGGGTGGAAACAATCATTTGAAATTGAGCGTCTAGACATCATTGCGATTCGCCGTGATTTACACCTAACCAATGATTCGTCTATTTGACTCTACATCAAAGCTATATGAAATTAGGTTAATAAGTGCTTAAAATAATATTGCCGAGCGGCATTGTTTACGGTCAGTTTTTTCTTGTGTTCTAACATGATGTGTTTAACGATAGCCATTACATTACATCTGTAAAGGTGACCGTGAGCTCGAAATGTGATGATTTGGAAAACTGTTCGTAGATAAATACTTTGCCGCACCATACAATTTTCGACTTAGTTATTTTTGTTTATTTATTGTTTTAGATTTATTGTTTAAGTAATGTTTATATGTAATATGAGTTTTCTATGAAATTGCACAAAACATTCTTGGCATACGTGCAGTTATTAAACTGTGATACTGCACTTCTGTAGCTATACTATTTCTGTTAGTAGTCATAGAAAATATTAGAATTACTAGGTAATGTTATATACATGAAATAAATATTTTTTTATTATACGTATAATAACAATCATTTATTTAAGATTTAAGTTGACAATAAAATTTAACAAGTATGTGGCCAGGGAACTTAATATGAACTGTGTTTTATTTAACACTGAGTTTTTGTATAAAGTAAACATTGAAGAAATACTAGGGAAGAAATAGAATTTATACTCACTGTTATGATGACCAAGAAGAATATAACACGAATATTCGCCATTTTCACAATTTGCCTTTCGGTTCACTATTAATCAGTTCTTTCGCAAGACAAATATTAATTTGTCAGTGAAGAATTGTTCGTTGTTCAAGATTTTTTTCATTTATGTAGATTCATTCACGAACTTAATTTGGAACACATGAAGGCTTTGGATTAGTTACAAATAATATAGTTACCGTTCACTTGATGATTTCGTAATTATATATTGTAACATGTTTACATAAAGTTATTTTTTTTGTTAATTTGATTAATAATATACACGTTGACAATATATTTATTAAAAACATTTACATAAAATTCTATTTCCCGGTGTAACAATGTGTCTACAGAGGCAAATAATTTGTAAATAAACATGAAATGGGACTATCGTTTTTTAATAATACCTACAACTACACTTGTACTATACTAATATGTTATATAGTATTGTATAATTTAGTATCTTTTCACTAAATATTATTAATTATCCAAGAATTGTATATAAACATTTTAGGAACTTTAACAATATCAAATGAATGAGCACATCTTATACGTAAATGTTAATCGCGATACTACTCGTATAACAGTACAATAATAGACATAGAATTTATCTATATCAAGAAAGTTTACGATTTCCTAATAGCAGTGATAACGTTAATGTGGTTTATGATTTGATCGGAAGCACTTATTAGATTGAGTTCAAAATAGTTACAATACACAAATATTTAAGTGTAAACGAAATACATCATTTCACATTGACGATGATGATGACCGACGATGCGAGCTCGAAGAATTACGGGTTTTTGACGTAATTATTTGAAGTAGCAAATTCAAAGAACGCAATTGTTATAGTACATCAAATATTTCATACGAGATAACTATAATCATTTCATGCAGATTATTGTTTTGTAAACATTAGCCAAATGGCTGCGTTATCGTTCGATGTGCGAAAACCGATACAAACTATACCTATTATATTAACGGCATTTCCCGATAAGAAGGTACGTGCGCATTCAAAATTATATCATGTAGTAGCATAATTACATCAGTAGTGTATGAGTGTGGATTGTGTGAATCATTTTAAATTTAACGGCCTGTAATATAAACATGGAAATGTATATAAAATTTTCATATACATACATAAAGTTATACCTGTTTTTCATTGGAGTAGGCTCAAAGTAAAGATTTCTAATTGCTACGAACATGTTTATTAAAGGAACCTTCCTCATAGCCGTTAGCGACCAAGCGTTCAACGTAAAAAATGATGTTAACAATCGGCAATCAGCGCAATCAGGTTTAAATTTCATTCGAATAGAGCACTTACTTTGAGCAAAAAAAAATTCTAAAACTAAGTACCTTACGTCAATAAAAACCACATTCTTTCATCATTTCTTTGGCGCGCAGATATTTCGTGTACAGATAGTTTATGTGTTAATAAAACATTGTGCTAGAGTAAATAAGTCGAGGTGAGATAACGGTTACAATTGAGTTACCGTCCACGTCCATGCTGCGCATGTTTTTCCACCATTCGTAACATTTTCTGAATTGAATCCGTTTTAAACTTGCCACGCATGCCCGCCAATACTGGCCGCCATTCATGTTTCGCTCGTCAATCATAAAGGAATATTTTATCGTTCGAAAATCGAATGTATTTTTGAACGGTTATATTTAAACTCGTAAATAATTTTACAGCGCTGAACGTCTTCATGTCAGTGTGCAAGCCTTTCAAGGGCGAAGTATAGTTTAAGCAAACAGTTTTTACAAAGTTTATAAATAACTTTTATAGCGTCTGCAAATAGATAGACATGTATTGATATCATTTTTATTAGAGAATATCGTTGTATTACGCGTCATATTGCAATTGTAGTTTCAAATATCTTCCGTTATGGCCATTTGAAAATCACGAAGTATATAACATATTTTATCTAATAAAAGATTAAATCAATATAAAAAGTTTTATTGCTAATTAAGTTCAGTCGCTAATTAATTCTAATAGATGAGTTTCCTTATAAGAGTATTGAAGATACCACCTAATATCAATTTAATGAAAGATATACTAAAGATAAGATGGCTTTATGTATACGCTTGATGGCTTATTTAACTTTTGTACAATTTTATTAGTACGGTAATATATTAATTGCATTTTAAGTCTGTACAAAAATGCGGAACTACATGTATAGTCAATTTCAATTCGCAAATGATATATTTACAGACCCGACCTGGCGTGGCCATTAGGCACGTTTATTCCGGAAGTTTAATACATTTAATGTATATTTGTCAACATAGACCCTGATTTTGTACTATAAAGTGCATGATTAATGAAATTCATAAATCAAATGCTCGTTGGCAAATAAAAGCATTTGTAAGTCAACGTTTTGATGCTGTCGTTAAAGCGTTTCCGATCCTTTCTTGAGCTCGTAAAATTATTACGAAATAATATTTGTGGTTTCTTTTACGGCATATTTGAGTAGAAATTTATGCCTCATTCTCTATGATCGTTTGGCACTCAATTTTGAAGGGAAATGTGTATTTTACACAGCATAAAAATAAGTATTGTTGTTTATAGGATTTAAACACTATTACAATTTAATTAACATAATTATTTTTTTAAGTTTCATTGTCTACGGCATTAACAATAAACATGATTTCGAGAAATCAAACCGTAGGCATTGTTATATATGTTACATAATATTTTCGTTAAAGGTTAATTTTTTACAATATTTCATATTTTTGAAATCTCGTGAAGGTGTGATAATAATTCTTAGAGTACACTTGTTTAAAATAATAAAATTTGTTATTTATAATTCAAATTAATTTTTTTTTAATTAAAATTTTGTCTAATAATTAAATTTGATATTTAAAATTGTAATTTACCTACTGTATTTTTAATTCTAACAAATCTTTCCTGCTGATATTAGCGTATCAAATTGCCAAAAAGTGATTTAAAAGCTTGCCATTTTTTTTCACATGGCGCAGTAACTTGTACAAATGAGTCAAGAATGTTAATTACCGTGTAGATGGCGAGATAGCAAGCAGTACACCGCTCAATCTCGATAGGTGTGGTTCGTGGGCAATTACATTTAGATTTATATGAAAATTCAAATTTATAGACGCGCTTCCTATACCACCTAAGGCCAATAGATAATTTGGCAAGTGATTTATCACCAGCTGGTGTTGAAATGACAACGTGTAATGGTTTTTTAAATTACGATAATGGCTCAATTTTCAAAAGAGAACGACACGGCTATTATGGTCCATATCGCAATTTGTTTATCGGCAATGAAATTTTATACCCATCGATGCTGTCTATTATAACGTATATCGGCATATTCAAATCACATTGAACTAATGAGCATTTATAAATTAACATTCAAAATTAAATTTCGAATTCCCATTGAAAAATCGCTTCGCGAATAGAATGTTACAATTTAGTTAAGACTACGTTCAATGTCACACGTCATAATAGTCTTAAAGATGGCCGCCATTTTCAAATAAAGATAAGGAAAGAATTTAAATTATTCGGATTCTTTAATAATGACTTAACGCCGTGAACACGACTCGTTTTATAGTTATTAAAACAAATTCTTTTCGTAAAATATTATTCACTTAAGCTGAGAATCATAATATAAATCAGCGCGGAATTCTTGAATCAATATTAGTTAAAAAATCATTTAATATGTAGATTATGTTGATTTATTCTTGAGTAAAACCTAGCGAGCAACCTAGCAACTCGTATGGAAAGGATCAGTCGTGAGAGGAAACAGATATATCAGATTTAATTTCTCGTGGAAATTATAACCAAAAAATGGATCGTAGTTACATTTAAATATTGTAAAACAAGCTACATTACAGCTAACATGTTACATTTACAATTTACAATACTTTTCTACATTTAAATTCGATTCTTTAAATTAAGTAACGCATTATACGAATATTATTTTTAATTTGTATTCATTCTGTATCAATTTTATTATCATTATTTGTAAGCGAAAATAAAATTCGACTAGATTTGTTCATATTGTTATATATTGATATTGTTACATATCGATATTATTACATATTGATATAGGTATATATTAATTTTTATACTTATTTTTTTTATATTGATATTGTTACAAATTTGTATAGTTTCAAGACAGTGATTGTTACTTGAACGGTTACTCTGCATGTTACAGATGTTTTGTATATTTGTGTAAAGCGTTAATAGCATAACACATTACAAAACAGAGCAGTTTTTTGTTTACGCAAATGAAAATGACAGAGTGACCTATTTCAATATATTATTTATTGTGATGCTGTAGGGAAACTCGACGTAAAAAATTTGTGTTCTATCACTTTGTTTCATTCTAAACTATATAGTGATTTTTTAAACATTTTTATGTATTATAATATGAAATAGATTGCGAAGTAATAATAACAAAATGAATAAACAATCATTATAATTTATTTATTTATTTTTTTAAGAGTCAGAATAATTTTTATACGCTTGAAATCATATAAGTTTTCCACACACAAAATACTGTATTCCTAATTATGCTTTAGAGTTTAGTGTTTTAGAGTTTTCTTGATTCAATTTAAATTGTTTTATTGTACTTTAACAAATCAAAATTTTCACCTGGAAACTGTTGCAAGTATTCTCGTAAAATATATGTAATTAGAAAAATGTAATTTAATTTTCAGGCCTATGTCTGCTACTTCTGCTGCGTGCCTGAGGTATATTTGCCGCAATATAACCCCTTTTTAGTTACGTACATACTTAAGGGCTTAGACGATTTTTTGGGGTTAAATATAATACAAAAATATCGCGACCTAATTACAGAAATTCCACCTATAACATTTGAGAGCAGTGTATTCACTCCTGTGATATACTAGTGACAAATATAAATTGTTTTGTTTATGTTTCATATTTCAATAAAAAAATACTGAGCTTCGATACAAAAAAAGTAGTTTCTTTATTCGCCTATAAAAGTATTCAGTGTACTATAAAAGACCCTCACCCTTTTTATTATGCTATTGTCAGTGTAGGAAAAATTATCGTTCTGATATCAACGAGCCCTTTTCTCAAATTCAGGGCGTGTAAACTATTATGTTTGAGACGAGGCTACACACAGCGATTCTTCCATTTTATTATATTTTGTAATTGGCCCATTTTTCATGGTACCATATCTCTTGGAGATGTGGCAACTTTGATCTAGAGATACCGCTCGGTACACGTTCGTTTTGAAAATAGCGTAAAAAGAACGTAACATCACGCCTGTTATCCCCGAAGAGGTAGGCAGAAAAATATTGACAATAGCTAACTATCTCTGTAAACTTTTTGGTTCTCATATCGATTATATATGTTAACTACATGTATAAAAAATAGCAAAACAGATAAAACACATCAACCTTTTAATTAAAAATGTTAAATAAAAATTATTCGCATCTTGATTTATATTTATTTTATTGTCTATTTATTTGTCTTGATATTTACTTATCCGTTTCGTTGCTTATTTATTCGTGTCATCAATAATTTAATTTCTTGCATATTTATTTATAATATGAAATTAATTAACTTCTCTTTTTGTGTCAACGAATAAAACGTTGACAAATAATACGTTAACACGTGTATTCCAATATGTCTATTGTGTAATTTGTTGGCAAGAATACGACATACAATAGTACCTTATGTAGGTAACAGTTTGATTGCAAAGACGCAAGAACAGTGCAGACCCTTTCATAGAAAACCGCAGCCGACTCGTGTAACCTAAATACTGGTGGGCTGATAAGGGAAATTAAGTAGATAAATTGATAACAAGCTTAACTACGCTGACATTGGTCCTCTCTCCCCAAGGCCATATAGTGCTATGATTTTAACAAAGTGTATCCATCTACCTTCACAGGGCCGATGGCGAGTCAGAAATCTTTGAAACCAAGGTGTACGCAGAGTGCTGAATTTATTGATGTTTATGAAATTTGCACATAAAAGGACGTTATCCAATTCAATCCTCCCTCCCCCAAACACAATGCTTAGGTTTATTAACCACCGACCCAGTTATATATGTATATTGCTACTGAAACATCGGCATCCTTCAAGCATGAATAAAGAACGTAGTTTAAATATACGTGGCCAGTGCCTTTTATGATGTTTATTTTTATTGTTAAGCCGTCCCCTTCGTGTGTTCTCGATAGCTAAATGAAAGCCTTCGTGATAATAAACTTATGTGCATACCAAATGTGCCCTTGGATGTTCGCACGCGGTACTTTTGTTTGATGTTCTAATAGCCGCAAGTGTTGTATACGCAATACATTGATATATCTTTAAATATTGCACATAAAATTGTCTGCATTATATATAAAAAGATACAGATTGAATCATTTCATTCATTTCATGAATTGTATTCGGCTGTGAAATTTATATCATGTTTAAATATCAAACACTCAAAATATCAAACGATCCGTTCAAAGCGATTCAACTCGTAAAATTTTACCACCCGTATCGTACAAACTCTACATTTTCACTCCATTGGCGTTATTAATTTCTGTAACTCTACACACATTTGGTAGGACTGTGTGAGTTTAAAATTACAATCATCAGAACGAACATAAATTTTGTCGCACAAAAAGTTTTTATAACGCGGTAGCCATTACTCAAAAGCGTTCTCCGCCTGTATATATCACGATGCGGTGACAGACAGGAATAATAATATTAAATTATGGCTTTACTCATTTGGTTAGTCAAAACATTATTATATTAGTTAACACGTGCTATTTTTTATGATATTTCTATCCTCTGTTCTCGTATTTTGACACGTCGCTAATTGGACAGCTTTATTCACCTTCATTTTTATGGTTCTAACGTATGTAATAGTTATAACAGCCAATCTACAGGCAATTCAATGCTTAGTATATGCCCTTGTGAGCAATTTTTAACATACCGAAATCCAAAGTCGTGAAAGTATCTACATATATTTTTATACTTAATTTGTTTTTATCAAATTTATATTGTATTTAGACGATTTGACTATTATTAACAACCAGACCGTTTTAATACGAAATCATTGAGAAAATTCTTTAATTCTTTAAGTACGACATATTAGTGTAAATTTTTGTAAATTATACAAAATCGGTACGTTTTCACAAATTTTTCGAGTCCACAAAAGTTGTAGAACACTTCACATTCGTCGAAAACGATATTAAAACTGTATGCGTGCGCTTTGACAGTTCCGCATTTTCGCGCCAATTTTCCGGTACGCGGCAAGCGGCCCGTCGTGGGTTAGGCGGTGGCGCGCTCGCGCTCTCCGTCGTGACTGTGCCCCGGCGCGCTTCGCCCCATCCACTGCCTTACGATTTACGAGCGTGACGCAGAAATGAACATATTACAACGATGCTGCGTAGCTCTCGCCGGGGCCGACCATGTGCTCCGTATATGAAACACCACGTTTGACATAATATATGATTATGATTTAATTATACATTATATACCTCTATAATGTATGTGAGGAAATACGCCATGAGTATTTGCCCTACAAAGAGTAATGATCTCTTCAACTTTTTATCTAAGCATAAGCTGTAATTATAGTTATTTCATATCATTATTCATAGAAATTTACAGCACGAAAGATATGAAAAGAAAACTTAGTTTCCCTTTAGCTTTGGCGTTTAGTGTGCAATCCTTAATCAGTACATACATTCCGTAATTGTTACGTACAAATATAATCCTATGTTTTCTCCCAATAACGTTTCTGTGGTTTTATAATCGTCCATAATTACAGTCAAAGCTGTACCGTATATATACGTAACCGAGGTAAATAAAACAACAAAAAACATTTAATAGCAAAGAATTCAGTGCGCAAATAAAAATAAATTTTGCATATTTTGTAAATCGTTTCTTTATCTTTCCCATTTCGAATACCGCTAATCCAATTAAGTTGGTTTACCCTAGTTATGCGAAATTGATCCAATTTACTATTGCAGTAGCCAGGTTTGATTACCGTAGCTCGAATGGGCGTACCGACCTGTTGGCACTCGGTTCTATCGCGCCACGATTTACTGGTTGCCGCGCTGTTAATATTGTTAATAAAGATATATATGTAATCATTTATTTATTAAGTATTTACCAAATGAAAATAAAATAAAATAAATAAATAAATAAAAAATTAATATTATGCGTGGCACTTGTAAATTAATGTCTGATTTTTAGTTGGTATACGTAAATGTAAATAGCGGATAGTTTTATGTTCATGGATGTATAGAAAATATTGCGTTTCATTTCATTCTGTGTACAAGAGGCGAATTTTTAAATGGGCTATAGACAGACATAGAGTTACTAAATTTTTTCTTACAGTTATGGAATATTTCTCACAATTACAGAAGAGAGTCGTGTCTAGCGGTTGAAATTAAAGGGGTTGCTGATATACATTTATAAATTTATTTAATAAGCAATACTCTTCGACACGTCTACATATTAAGACTCGATAAGTAACGAAAAACGGTAACAACCAAAAAGTACGTTTGTCCGTGTATTAATCGATAATAACCGATACAGAAAACAATAGCACAATATGACATATATTATTCTCTTCTTGTCTCCCTATTAATAATGCAATGCGAGCAAGAACTGAAATTTAATAATAAGGGCGTTAACACGCGTCTGATAAAGATAGAAGGGCGCGCACGGTAAGAGCTGGCTAATTAGAAGCGATGCCGGCGGCTCTACGAACTATATTATCTAATGAACGAGTCTTCCGTAAGCGTTCCCATGTGCGTGGACAGTTGGGGCGAAATCTTGCGTCGGACCTCGTTATACGACTGCAACGGTCTCGTCGCGAACATGAATAGCAATCGCGGTGACGACGGGATATTTAATATTCCAGGATGTTAATATAACTGATGTAATATTAGCGCTACAAAGTTGTTCTTATAGAGGCAAATATAACGATAGGTAATATCTATAAGTTATGCTTAATAAAGTAGGGGAACATTCACGTTAGACCACTTAGGTTTACGTCCCACTATGGAATAGGTGGTGAGCATATTGCCATGCACCGGGCACATATTCAGACTCGGAGCCACTATTAGAAAATCTAAATTAGAACAATTCTATAGTGCCCGACCCGGGAATCGAACCCGTGACCTCTTTATCGGCAATCGCGCTTGCAACCAACACGACCAACGAGGCAGTCTATTAAATAGTTAAATTTTACGAATCCGAAATTATTACGCTTTGGAGTCATTGTTGAAGCGAAATTAAATACAGCATAAACTTTTTCAGTTTTTCGTTCGTTCAAAAGTTGAGCAAATAGTATGTAGCTTAGAAAACGGTGACTTATATAATAAAACTTCCGCATACATTCTCATTCACGCGACCGCAGAATTGTCAATCTGTTTGTATGTGTGCCTCGTTCTCACAAGAATACCAAGTGTATGAGAAAATATGTAAATAGTAACATCCAAAGCGAGACTCATAAGTGCTTTTGATTAAAACCATTAAAACAGTAATAACAGAGACATATAAAATGGTTGATATGTTTCTAAAGAATAACAATGGTTACTTCATTATTGGAGGCATCAGTTTAAGTAAATATAATGTAACCTAATAAATAACATGTAGCGGAACTTCCCGTTCTTTCATAGCTCACAAAGCTAAATAATTAAGTATAGTTATCAATCGTGTGGGGGCAGAGTAAGAATACATCCCTTGACCCCGTGGGGGATACAGGATGTCGTAAGACTGAACCCGGCGCCGGCGGATCGCAGTACGGCGCGGTCCGCTCAAGGTCTGCCTTGGTCGCATACGGACAGCGGCAGAGGCGGTGCGAGATGCTGTTCTCTACGATCCCCAACCGGGAAGCTTTGTGTCCAGCAATGAACTGCAATAGACTGATCATGATGATAGTTAACCGATTTTTTTTCTTAAACATCAAACTTTCTATCTGCAACAGTATTTAAAGGAAACGACGAGAACAGCACCGCGCTTGGGACACCCGAGCTGGCGCGTAAGAGGCGGCGCGTACGGAAACGTAACAACTGTATGTAGATTACATTCAACTACACTTTCGCAATGGCACTTAGCGTGCATATCAATGTTGTATCTTGAAGGGCATCGTTGTTTACACCGGCCGTCTCTCCCTTATCACCGCGGTCCCATTTGCCGGCAGCGGCCACACCACGTAATTACCTGTCCGTCAAATTCGAGTTATCTAAAAGGTTTTATCGTCCATTAACCTAACTTTAAACTGTGTGAGTTGTTTATTCAATATTCTGATTGTAATCAGTTGTATTAACTTAAAGTACACGTGATTGGTGGACGGACGTTAGTTGTATGAAGAGAGTGATGTAGGGGCAGGCCATGTCTTTAAGGCTATCCTTATGGACCTGGCCGTTATAGTCATGGCTAAGTTAATTTGCTAATAGAGGAAGTCAAAAGTCGGAGTAAGAAGTCTACGAAAGTTGCATGGGTGAGTGAAGAGAGTAATGATTGCTAACGAAGATCGTTAGATCTGAATAATACAGATACATATATGTCACTCGATACATTCTGCCTACTCCGTAAGAAACCTGGCGTGGCGATATAATAATGGTTCGTTCTATTGATATAGAAAAAGCAGATGTGTTAGTATATTCTTGTATTATACATTAAATAAACCCCGTTTTCACAGCAGTATTCTTCGATATCTCTTTCTTACATAATAGCGAGGACAATATTGCCGAGTATTATACAAGGATACAATATCACAATATAAAAAAAAGCAACAGGCAAAACTTACATCGCCAATATTAACGTTCGTATGTGTTATAGATTCGAAATGGACATTAAGAGTTACGCCGAATTCTTTGTCGAATCGATCAGTCAAAGCACTACTTACACAAGGTCGCTCGACTATATTTACATTATAGTTAGATAGATATCTTACAAACTGTTTGATTTTGCGAATATTTTAGCACAAAGTTATGCAATTCTCCAGCTAACAATGATAAAAATGTTTACTCAGTGCATACCGCGCTGTCATAATTAGCGTCACAGGTTTATAATGTATTGTGCACGCGTTCTCAGAGCACTCAAGAGTGCTCGCCGCTGAAAAATATTTGCATGAATTTGAGATATCGGTGGTGCAAAGATTGTTTGCGTTAAAAATACTGCCGGCCAAGTAAATTCTTAATTCTTTATTTATGGGGTACAGGTATTTATGGTCACATTTTAAACAAAGCGTTGATGAAAAAATAACGCTCAGATATCGTCATCAGGAAGAGACAAATATCATTTTAGTTAATATTGACAATAGTGTCTTGTCATGTATGTTACTTGTAAATGTCCTGTGAAAAACATGCTCTTGATTCGTCAAAAAACACCCACAGATTAAGACACACTTGAAACTCTTAGGACATAAATAGACACATGTTTGACACCATATTGTTCTCAATGGCTCATCAAGTACATTGAGAACGGAACCTTATTGCGCAGCGGTGTCGCGGTATCACAAAGCAAAGATTTCCCAAAAAAGGGTCAACAAACTGTCAGTTGCCTCCCTCATAAATCATGTTCCGTAGTGTTACAATATGTGTACCGTATGGAATAAAGAGAGGTGTCTCAAACTTTATATATAAATCGATATGTAGGGTTGCCAGATTTAATCGAAATTTGGAAATTATGGAAATTTATTGAAACCAATAAATTACGAAAATATTAAAAATATTTTGACGTTCTATAAGTATTTGTTACAGTTTTGTAAAAGTTAGTACAATTTCTATAATTAGCAAAATTATTGAAACACTGAACACAAGAAAAGCTTAAAATATTTTAAGCGTTAAAATATGTATATACACAGTGTATATTCTAAAATCTATATCGGCTATAACTTGCTTCGTTTTATATCGCAGGTAAATTTGGAGTTCAAGAATTGTGTTGTATGAATTTCCGCGGAGAGTCGTAACCTGCTTCTAAGTGAAATAAATGTTCGTGAAACATAATTTACAATAGCAATAATGTCTCGAATGAACATGCAGAAAATAAAAATATAGTTAACTTAGCTGTTTCAGCCCGCACTGGGCCTCCGGTGAGAGCCATTGAAATAAATTTATAAGTATTAATGTTGACTGGTGTTTCGGCAGTTAGTAGAAGCCTAAGAATACTAAGCAGTGTGTTGACAAGTCTACGAAAGAGTACGTGACGAACGTTCATAAAAACCCAAAATAGTGTAAGCAATTTTTTAAAATTCGATGAACTTATTTTGCTGAGTACATAGATTTCAGGTGGTGAGTCTGATACAATACATAAAATAATAAAATAAAGCGAATTGCGTAAGCGTTTCGTAACAAATGAAGTTGAAGAATGAAATTAGTTTTTATCCTTTTAAAATACGACATAGATACTTTGTTCTGAGATATATGTATGTATATACATTTCCTAGTTTAAGCTAATTTTATATTTATACTGCTCAATGCTGTAACTTTATGCAATTTTCAATATGTGATAATGTAATCATTAGATTTATATGTAACTGAGCTAATTCCGCATTCGAAACTTATTCTCTTGAGCAATATGCTTCAAATCCTATTAAGATACTGTTGTAAATAGTTTTAATCAAGTTCCATTAAAATTTTCAGCACTATTGATTTGTATTGGTCATTTACATTTCATTTCCTTACAACCTGTATCACAACGTATCGTACATTCATATTAATATCAAGAAGTTATTCTGCTGTCTAAAATATTTTAAAATAAAACTCGAATTGTTACTTTGTTGTTGTGTTACAATACAATATCTCACTGGCAACTCTGGCGGCGCGACACCATCAGTTACCGTCCGTGTGTCGCCCTAAACGGCGCGTTGAACCCGAGACCTTGGTCGGAAATAGCCTAACGAAATTAACCAAATTTACACGCGACTCTTAGAACAAATTTGTTCAATTCTTATCTCGATTCACGGTTCACGCGCACACTCACAATACCGCATTTTTCTTCAACGCACAGCGAGCGGAGTTTCCCATATGAATGTGCCAGTGCGTAACCATTAAATCACATGACATAGAAAACTACAATACGTATAGTTGTTTCGACTATTAATGCTATATATTCACACCACAGTGTGACCCATCTCTTACCTGGTAGGCAGAGAGCACGGAGTGCCAAGAATCTCTATCATTACACGGTTTCTTCATTCATCTCTGTCTTCATACACTCATCGTATGATATGGGTGACCCATATGGTCAAGACAGGTCATTGTTGGTCTCCCACGGCACTCGGATCCATCAAAAATTCATGTGCTATTAATAATACTAAATATAGTCAACCATATGTGAATAAACGTTACATCACGCCTGTAATGCCCGAAGAGTTAGGCAGAGGAGTGCAGTACACTCCAACGTTTCACCAGTTACGTTCACGTCCCACTGTGAAATAGGTGGTGAGCCTATTGCCATGCACCGGGCACATTTCCAGACTCCGAGCCACTACCGATGCAGAATTTGAATCTAGGACCTTCCGTTTGGTAGTCGCACTTGCAACAAACACGACTACCGAGGTAGTCTATATATAAATGATATCATAAATTCACATTGCTTGACAGGAGTAACCACATTATGTTTTTTAATTGACTAGTTTACTTCTTTTTTATATAATCGAATCATCATTACATATTTACTAAGATTAAAAAACCGTTGAATAATATCTACTTAACTAATAGTGATTTCATTAGTTTTTTATATAAGTTACATTGATTATAATCTATATAAATGAAATTTGTAAATTATTACGACCAAACGTAGAACAAATATTTATCCTAGAGTAGAAAGCGAACCCACGACCTCAGGACCGACGCGTCAGACAATACAAAGAGTTATAGCAACAAATAGACGCATTAGAAATAAGGAGCGGAAATCCGTTCAATCTACATCTAGACAATACGATTACTATGCCTTTATCGTCTCTATATTGATGATTCATAGATAAGCTACTCGTAAAATATATGATTTTCACTTTCTACGGATGTAGCGTCCACTTTACATCGACAGGCATATATTTAAACGCGACTTCACGTCTATAAATGCCGAAGAGGTAAGCAGAGGAGTGTAGTATAACCCCACGTTTCACCAGTTAGGTTTACGTTCTACTATGGAATAGGTGATGAGCCTATTGGCATACACCGGTCGCGAATTTACATTTAGAGCCATTACTAGAAATTTCAAGTTAGAAAATTCAACAGTACCCGACTCAGGGATGGAAATCAGGACCTCTCCAATCAGCGGCGACACTTGCAACCATATAACCAACGAGGTATTTAGATATATATATATATATGTTTATGATTAGCGCTGCCGAAAGCCCCCGAAGCGGTTTTAGTCCCACGTAACTTGGTATATCGTCCAGGTTACCGGCTACCTATTGACAGTTTCTATCCTGACTCAAAGAGCAGAACAAACATAAATTAAAACAAACATAAAAATATAGACCAGTAGAAACTCAATTCGCAAAACTCTATAAATAGAGACAACGTCACAATCAATCGTTCGAATATGAAGAGTATCGAATAAACATCGCGTAGGTACGAAATGATTTATTTAAGTAATTATGCGAATAGCATCCAATAGGAATGTTAAGTAAAACCGCATGCGTTCGCGGATGATTCAGTTGATTATATTCGGTCAATGCGTTAATACTTGGCGCCGATGTAGAGACGCCTAGTTCGAATCACTGTGGTACGCATGAAAAATAATAAAGCTATCAAACTGTTGAGTCAACAGATACAAGTAACAAAACAATTGATTTGTAATTAAATCAGACTATGCCCTTTACCCATTTTATTTCATTAGGCGACCCATGGCGACAACGGGACGATATAAGAGATAAAAGAGTGGTAATAATAATATATTCATGAAGATGATATGATACTAAAGCATTTTACACTCAAATTACTCGTACATGTGTGCTCACATTTGTTTTTAATTAACTGTGCCCAATGAAAGCTGCTTGAAGTAGGTACGTAACAGTTGTTATCCCCGAATCCCCGAAGAAGTAAGCTAGGAAGTGGAATACACTCCAACGTTTCATCAGTTACTTTCGCATCCCATAATGGAATAGGCGGTGAGCCTATTACTATACACCGAGCACAAGTCCAATCTCCGAGCCATTAGTAGTAATTGCAACTAGAATTTCTAGTTAGAAAAATCCAACAGTACCTGACGCTGGATTTGAACCTAGGATCTCTCAATCGGCAATCGCAGTTGCAACTACTGAACCAACGAGGCAGTCAGCAAAGTGGATATGTCATAAAAATTCTCCAAAACGTAACGTACTACTTTACACTAACATTACTTAACATATAAAAATTATCAATATACCGTCACACCAGGTCGCTAAGGGGATAGACAGACGTAAATAAATTCAAATCAACCGTGAAAAACATTTATGGCATGTATTTGCTAAAATTATTCGTGTTTCCGTCCAATGTTAAATGGCCGGTTTAATTTAATTTATACACTGATCCGTTTAATAAGTCCGGTTAATGCGATTCGATGAATTTTAATGTTGTAGCTATTTCTATGTAGAGTTGATTCAATTTATTTTCACTTTCATTGATAAAATTAAATCAATATTTATATACGTACACATAATTAATTTACCTGCATTGTTTAGAGTTAATTAAATATTGATACTGATTATTTCGAGTACGCCGATTTTAGTCTCAATAATATCCTTAACCACTCATAAGATATCACTAAGGAACTATTAAAACTAGTGCTTCAACAGGTGGAAAATGGTTTTATATTTTAAATATGAACGTTGTAGCGGTTCTCATGTCAAAGAGTATAACTCTATTAATATCCATTCTGTAACATTTGCACGCCGGCTATAGTGTCAGATGTTGACAGTATGAACGTAAACAGTTACATTACAGTTACTCTGACATTGTAAAACATACATATGTATGACACAAAAATTTAGGCTTTATGCACCAATCGTATATATAAACTTTAACTATACTAGATTTTATATACCTCTGACCTCGCAATGCTCTTTAAAAGGGGTTAGAAAGATCTCTTTCCGTTTCAATAAATAATTGATGTACTATTACAAATGGAAACCTTTTTTTCTTTTCTGTCCATAAACGTACACACGAAAGAGTATAAAACAGAAAGAGTAGAAATAGACGAGAAATTATGCAGTTAATAACGGAAACGAGTTTTAATCTTGGTTTTTAGAATTCTTACCATTTTTCGTAGGACAAGTGTAAGTAAAATTTAAACGCTACAGAATAATTTAAATAACTATTGGCATATAGATCGGTAACTGAATTTTTTGTAGCCGATCATTATAAACTGAGGCAACCTTGATAGCAGTTAGATCCATTGCCCATTTAATATAACCCTAATAAGGATATGAGTAGATGAGTGAATCAATTGATGTAATTTACCTGCTAAAGACGTGAAAAAAGTCAACTCTCTTGCAATAGAACTAGTGACTTGGCTCTCAGTCTTACAGTTAACGCAGATAGCGGAAGAAAAATGGTAAGTCAAATAGACGGATAGTTTAGCTCAGCAATGAATCACTGCAGTGAACAGGAGAGCCAACGAGTTTTACGCTGGCTCGCGGCTCGCAAATAGATCACTTAAAGCCTTTAGGAAGATGTAAGGCAACGAAATGGCTATTGAGCAAAAGTGCCGGTAGATAATGTCTGGTGAAAGACGGGGCGAGGTAATTGGCTGATAAGCTTTTCGGCATCGACGCGATATGCTTGAAATGCTATTACTTTAAAATCGATTTTTCTGCCCATCCCGTAAGAGAGCTGGAGTGATGAGGTAATAAAACGAATAATGATACCAAAAATAATAATATCCAATAAGTTGCAACAATGTTGTCAAAAATAATAAACACATACCTACATGTAATACAATTTACAAAAAATATACTTTATTATTTATACTTAACGTGTGCCATATTTCATGCATTATCAATGCTTCTGCTGTTATCTTATCAAATTATAAATTTGCGATGCACGCGATAGAGCTCGTAAATTGTTACTTTAATAAACAACAGGAGAATAATTTAATATTCCGTTGAAATTGAGTGCACTTAAATTATGTATGTAGGTCTCACAATAAGCTGAGATGAAAATACATGTGATAATATCACAACTGGTGATAATGGCACGTGAGGTCTGTGCTTACCCCGTACGGGACCTTTTTCTTTCAATTCTTTTATCGTTCCATTGTTGGAACATGACTCTCGTCTCAGATTAAGTCGGTTAAGGCAATAGTCTATCCAAGCGTGAGTTAAAAGCCTTCACGCGTCTCTTGGAAAACATTTTTTTTAACAGTAAGATGAGCAGATTTCCTCGCGATGTTTTCCTTTATCACAATAGCAAGTGATATTTAACCTTTAAACACACATTTTTTAAAAAGGTACGAGCTAGTATTTTAACTCCGGCCTCCGGAGTGCGAGGCTCAATTTTATACCTATCACTGTATAGCTAGCTATCACTGCTTTCTTAGGGAATCTGCCGTGGATACC
Source organism: Jemadia suekentonmiller (assembly GCA_018245575.1). Classification (NCBI taxonomy): domain Eukaryota; kingdom Metazoa; phylum Arthropoda; class Insecta; order Lepidoptera; family Hesperiidae; genus Jemadia; species Jemadia suekentonmiller. Next base: position 4,838 of record DWDU01000099.1, on the reverse strand, counting down.
TGTGATCATGTAAATATATTATAAAGTATTCGTTATGTGGGAGTGCTTGATTTTATTTCATGATGTGTATGTGTGCGTGTGTATTTGTATTCATATATGTGTGTGGAAAAATCAGCAGCATAATCATGTACTATTGTCCTTAATACTACGCCACTGGAAGTGATCGTACAGCTGCGTAAGGTTGCTTTAAACGAATTGCTTCTATGTACTTACTTGTAGGTATGTTATGTCGCCTGAAATAAAAATATTATTATCAGGACATATTCCCTATTCCAAAAGCACTAATTTATTTTATCTTATTTATCACGCAACATCGGAATGTAATTATGTATCTATCTTTGCGAATTTGTCATTTCAAACCGACTCCGCAATCTCTTACGACAACCGACCACTCTGATACTAATTATATACAGCGCATGCAAATAAAACATAATGTCTAAGTTTATCTGAGCAAAAAGCGGCACCACCACTTTCTGTTCAGCTACTGTTTAATAATCCAGTTTCTAACTGGTATGTACGTGCGTCGAGGAGGTATTTGATTTAGTGATGGAAAAAACGTAGTAAAAAGATTATTCTTCTACCTGTCGGATACAAATTAATTATGATGTGATACATTAAAACATTTTAATCTATCTCCTAATGATAATTATGTACAAATGGCCATAGCAGCCGCCGAGCGTAAAACCTATGACGCCAAGAATGCGAAGACCGATTTATGTAAAAATATATTATGAATATTGACTGTTAACTTGGCATATCTTTAATGAGATTTTATAGAAATATGTATATTTAGAAAATTTTATTGATAATAAACGTAAGCGTAACTGGTGAAACGTGAGAGTGTTCAACATTCCTCTGCCTACCTCTTCGGATATTACAGGCGTGATATTACGTCGTTATAGATAATATATAGTGTGTTTCCGTTGTAATTCAGACATTAATGACTACAATTTGGAAAATCATCAGTGCAGTCAATGTGCGTAAATTTTTCTAAATTAAGACAGTTTTCATGGTTTGTTTTCATAATGAATACATCTGTGATAGTAAAACGGTACTATTTTGCACCGGAAGCGAGCAGTGGAGTGAACTGGTCCTATTTCGTAAAGAGAATATTTCCTTCACTAACATTCAATCCGTAAGTGCTTCGTTATGAAGTGTCAGGTATACTGCTGCTTAATTCGAAAGCAATACTGCTAGCGGTACTATATTGCGTCGATCCAAAACCGATCGGCGATCATTACAGGAAGAGGAAACGAGAGATGATGTCCTCATAAGTACGCGTAACACGAAACAGACCTATATCACCGGTATCGCGAAACTGCACAGCGAAATGTGTGAGCGATAACTGAACGCGCGGCTCACCGACTCACAGCAGCGAACGTATTTCACGGGATTCTGTCACACTCCGGGATTTACGGCCGAGTTGCCGCTATGCATGGAATGTTCGATTGCGCAGCTCTATCTGCACCGGCGACACGTTATTTATTTCGTCCAACAAATGTTCGATCGAGATCGATGAGTTCGCCGTAAACGGATTTATGTGGTGGAGAACTAAGTCATAATGTGTCCGCGTTCGTAACAAATGTGTACTGTTATTATTATATCATAGAAATGGAATGAACGTAAACAAAAAAGAAGCCAGCAAAACCGTGGCAAGTAGAAATCCGTAATCTCTGCTTACCAAGATGCGAAATAAGCGTGAGAGTATGTATGTATTATATTAACACGCCAGCACACAGAACCCACAGGATGGGAACAGATCTCTGAGTGCCAAACATCTCCATCCTTACTGATCTGATATGCTTCTTTTACATTCATAGCAATAGGCTCACCCCTATTCTATAATGAGACGTAAATGTGGAAGCGGGCTACACTTCTCTGCCTACGTCATCGGAGATAATAGACTTGATGTTAATAATATTGTTCTACATTCATCACTGTAATCTCTATATACCTACGCACGCCGGTTACGCACCCTCATCAACAAGTGTATCAATTGGAAGATAAAAATGAAAGCACCTATATAAATTAAAGCTTTCATTTATACAAATATGTAATTATGCTTGTTTTAATGCATACAGGAATGTTTAATTTTACTCTATTGCCTATTCGTAATATTAGTATCAACTGATCTTATATAAGTGATATTCGAGTTGTTTGGAAATCAGCTATCCACTTCGATGGACATGGAGTTCAAAAAAATTTTGTGGGACATACAGGTTATTTACTACTTGCAGTAAAGTTGAGGTGAACAGCATGAGGTATCCTTCAGAGTCCTCCATAAGCCTTAAAGACGTGTGAAATCTAACAATCGGCACTCAGCCAGTGTGGTAGATTGTGAACTCAGCCCTACTCATTTTAAGAAAAGGCTAATATCCTCCACAGTGAGACAATGTTTAATAAAGACATTCCGTGGACCAGTGTTATAGAGAAGTCATCAACCATATTTGGGAAGTACAACATGAATAGAATTATATGCTAGATTATGATATGAAAGTCGTCATACCTTCATCAATATTCGGTCCTATCACAATCTGGATATACTCCGTAAGATGCAGCCGTCTGCTGTCGTGAAGATTTAAGTATCGGTTGGAGGATACGTTTGCCAGACCATCAGTATTGAGCCCACTGCTCGCACTTGTGATTTGGGCAATGACTAAGCGCGATATGATATATTTGGACCATAATACATTGTATATTACATCCCATAATATTGTATCATTTTATATTAACTAACCTAATTTTTCTCAGCTGAGTTTATTAATGTATGACCATTGGAGCCACAACAGCTTAATGTTGATTATACATTGAGAAAAACAAACCATCTGCCATATATTTCGCTCTTGGAAACATGTGAAAGTCTACGTAAAGAAAATTATTTTATTACTTGTAAGTTAAAAAATTGATATAGATAGGAGATTCAATATTTGAATGTTTATTTTAATAGATTGGGAGTTCAAGAAACAAATCTAAAACTAATATTTGGGTTTCTTAATATGTTTCAATGAAAAACTGCTTTCAACTAAATTGCTATATGCTAATAAAATATAACGAATATCGCAAGAAGCGTTTCTGAAAAGCTTTAAAGAATATCACTATATGTCAGGGTCGATTAATTCGGTCAACGAACCGTACAAATATATTTTGTTCCTCTTAACGATTTTCACAAAGACCGGTTGGGGCGGAGCGCACTGAATAAAATATTGGACGTGGAAACATTAAAATGAGGATTATTTTCAGAGGCCTCCGACCTGAAAGCTTAAAATAATTCCTCAAAACACAGTCCCATTAAAAATACCCTTTGCTAAGGGATTATTGTTACAGCTAACAGCCACGACAGAGTATCGTATTCTCTATGTACGTAATGTATTAATAAGTTGTAATTTGTTCTTTTTCTAAATCCTAAAGTGCTTTTATTACCCGTTGTTGGGAAGTGAACTCCTGACAGGCCGATATGTTATGTTTGTTTTGATCATCATTGCTTTCTATTCCCTGTAAATGCAGTAAATTTGTTTTAATTCTTTAACAATAACCACGATTATACAAAAGATTTATCTAAAAATCATGTAATTATAAGAGACATCTCGTAAAGTCTCTAACTACGGTAAGAATGTCAAAAATTACACGTAAAACAATTTCCCTGACATTAAACTAGACATACATAAAAGTCTACAAAACATTACCTTGCAAGTACCACGCAAAAATGTACAAAAGACGCGCTGATTACCAATCGCAGTTAACATGGGCTATTGAAAGATCGCAAGCGTAAATATAAATATGTTGGTATACAAATGACTGCCGCGATTCACGTATACCACGTTTGTACGTTGTGCAAATACGTTGTATTGTGCACTGAAGTAATAACAGAGATTTATAGCGATAACACAATGGTCGTATTTTCCGAAGACAGTGACACAGAGGTTGGTGGCTATTGTTGAACGAATGCATTCGGTTCGGCTGTTGTCGAATACCACAACAATATTTATTGTCGTTACGTCGGAACAAACATGGTAAAGGCTACAAGCGCTACAAACGCTTCCACGATGAGATCGCGTTGTTTCGCATTGACATTTTCGTATAAATTACCACATTCCCTATTAGGAGGTGCCTACAAATGTTTAGGTTTGTATTCGTCATCGGTTCTGATCTGTCAACCATCTCAACGAAATTCCGAATAGAAAGAACATTCTGGATGACATGATATTGTTTCCTCAAATTTAAGTAAATTTGGCCAAACTGTAGTTGGTATTCTTGCAGTATTGAGAGAATTTTAAAAATAATATATTACATATAACCTTGGATCTTGATACGACGACACAGATACGTTTGTCAAAGCTAAAGTTATAGATAGATGTGAAGCAAGGTTTTCGGATATGTGCTAATTTTCGTATATATCCCTAAACGGTAGATCTGCAAAAAAAAGACATTTAGCACTCTCTGTTTACCCCGTGAGGAATCTCGCGTTCATATATCTACGTAATTTATTATTTTGGATTCGAACTTGGGACATCGCACAATGGATTCTACGGTTGAATGAGTTCATTTAATCAAGAATAAAAGTCTTTTTAATCATATCTTTTTATAACATAAGTATCTTACCCTTTCGATATTATGTTCTAATATCTTAACCTTCTTGACAGTTTCCGTACTTACGGTCATATATAAATCTGTACTATACTGTTAATTCTGTAGGAATACTTGACGTTAGTGTATCTTAGTATTTTCTTGACAGCCTTCAATTCAGTTCGCTTTAACTAATAGCTTTTCCATAATCTGGTGATCATTCATTGTTGTATTCCAGTTACGATAACATGATCGCTGTGAGCACTCTTAGATAT